>JAWWEU010000005.1:29881984-29939985 GCA_035583155.1 Acropternis orthonyx | reverse complement strand
TCCCATTAGTGTGAAAACCTCATTTGATTGTGTTGGCAGCTGGCTCTGACCGGTGCGATGCCCCAGCCTTGCCGTTTCCCTGCTCCTATGAGACAAAACAACCCGTTCCTCATTAAAAATGGATTTTTTTTTTTTTTAAGTGGGGATGCTCTTGTTTCCTGTCTGCTAGTGAAATTTGAGAGTTTTCCCAAGGAGTGGCAGAGGGTCACTTGTCACCCCTCACCACCAGCCAGCTAAACCAACCGATGGCCACTACAGCTAGTCCCTAGACAGGACTTTCCCTGCCTGCCCATCCCCGGGCTCTCAGGCCTCCTACATCCCCCTCATGTCCTCCCCAGCCATCAGAACCAAAGTTTGAATTTCTCCTTCCCATTGATGGTCAAAGCAGCTGCTCCAGCCTGGGTAATAACACTTCACTTCTGATATTTTCCAGCCTATTAATCTCCAAGTCATTTAAATAGTCGCCCAAAAGGTGTGGGTAATCAATGTTAATTGGAGTTGAAAGATCAGCGACTTTCTCAGATGAGGTCCTGCCTGGATTATTTGGTGCCAATCAATAGCAGTTCGGCGCTAGCCCGAGCACTCTCCTCACCTTTCCTTCACCGCTCATTGATTTCAGGGTAGGGAAACTGTGGAGGACGTGAGGATTTCAGCCCAACTTCAGCGGCAGTTGGCAATGCAGGAGCTGCTTCGGGAAAGATCAGATTGACTTCTGATTTTTATCTTCTTTTCCCTCCCCTAAATCGCAGCTCTTGATCCCCGACCATGGGTGTCTCTGTCCTGGGTCCGGCCATCCCCAGGTGGTGTGGAAACCCCATGGGAAGCTGGAGGAGTTGCTAAGGCGACTTTTATAGTGTTCTGTCCTACCCGTCTCTCTGTACATGCCTGCCTGCCTCCTTCCCTCCATTCCCACTATCCCTTTCCCTCCCTCCATATCTTCATCCTTCCTGCCTTTATCCTCCATTCCGTCTCTCCCTTCATCCCTCCCTCCCTCTGTCCGTCTCCTATCCACCCCTCTCCCATCTCTCCCTCCCTCCATCCTGCCCACACCCCTCTCCCACCTTCCCTCTCAGCTGACTTCAGGAGAGCTGAGGTCCAGGGACTCTCCCTGGACAAGCCCAGAAAATGAGACAAACCAGACTTTTCCTCCTCACCTTCTGTTTCCAACACCCTGAAACTGTGTTGGCACTACTCATGCCCAGTGCCTGCCACCCATCCCCGGGTGACACCTGCATGACTTGGGGACCGCCCCAAGGACCCGGCTTTGGTGGCTTTGGTCCTGGCTTTCCACAGGGCATGAGAGCATGGATAGCCATGGGGCTTGAGGGTGATTTTCGCACCATCAGGGGATGTTCAGCCCTCGGGGGACAGAGAAAGGTGCTTGGACCCTTTGTGCACCCCTGAATGCCACTGCCTGTCCCCTGCAGCCTTGGGGCCAAAGGGCTTGGGTGTTCCTGGGCTGCCTCCTTCAAAGCGGATGGAGCTATTTAAGGTGTAGAGGACAGATTATTCCGATGGCTTTCCCACCAGGGCTGCTGCTGCAATGCCGGGATGGCTCCATGGGGTCCTGGTGTCCTGTTGCAGGGTGTTTAGGGGCACTGTGGGGAGCAGGGGAGACCCTGCAGAGCCCTTGTGGTGGTGCCACTGGGAGGTGGAGATCTGCCCCAGGTCAACCCCACAGCATCTATTGCTGAAAACACCAGTGGAATGTCCACTTACTTTTGACTTTCTCCTGTGCCGCCACTACCTCTTGGTATGTGTCACCCTCGTGCTGCTAATTCAGGGAATTCACTTCTTGGGTGCTCCTTCCACACTCCCTGCACCATTCTACATGTTCCTTGCACGCTTCTCCCACGTTTCTTGCACACTCCTCACACCCTCATTGCATGCACCTTCCACACCTCTTGTCCCATTCTTGCACACCCCTCGCATTCTGTTTCACACTCCTTTGCACTCTCCTCGCAGCCCTGCTGGTGGGTTTGCTCGTGCCTGTGCCTGCCCCACACCAGCCCACCCAATGCCCCTGCCAGGCCGTCGTTATGGTGTAAAATCCCCATCATTCTGCATTAATCTGGGATTCATCTTGCCAGCGGGGCGGCGTAATTAATTTATTTGGTATTAATGTGGGTGAAATATGTACTGTCCTTGCAGGGGAAAATCAGGCAGCCTATAAGCATTAGTTAAAAGAACCATTAAAATCAAACCTTCCTCAGCTCCATTAGGCCAGTCTCTCACTCTGAGGAAGATAAACCCCCGCGGTGTGAAGTGTCATGCATAATAAGGTTGATTGCTGGTTTAAACTCTGCCCTGTCTCCTGGTCCCCGTCCCATCTCCCTCCAGCAAAGCCCACCTCGCCGAGGGGGGGCTCAGGGTCATCCGCTTCTCCTTGCAGGCGTTTCGGAACCAAATGCACGGCGTGCCAGCAGGGCATCCCCCCTACCCAGGTGGTCCGCAAAGCCCAGGACTTCGTGTACCACCTTCACTGCTTCGCCTGCATCATCTGCAGCCGGCAGCTGGCCACCGGTGATGAGTTCTACCTGATGGAGGACGGGCGGCTGGTCTGCAAGGAGGACTACGAGACTGCCAAGCAGAACGGTAGGGACCCCCAAGGGGCGCACCGGGGGCTCTCCATGGCTCGTGTCACTGGTGTGCCTGTGGGGAGGTGTCACTGCGGGCTCTGGGACAGCTGGGGGGATATTCCCAGAGGCAGTTCGGGGCTGGTACCGGCTGCTTCACTTGCAGATGACTCGGAGGCTGGCGCGAAGCGGCCCCGGACCACCATCACGGCCAAGCAGCTGGAAACGCTGAAGAATGCTTACAAAAACTCCCCCAAGCCCGCCCGGCACGTCAGGGAGCAGCTCTCCTCCGAGACGGGGCTTGACATGAGGGTGGTGCAGGTGAGGCCGTGGGGGTGTCCCTCTCCACCCTGGCCCCAGCAAAGGGTGACGCTCGGGTCCCTCTGGGGTGACTTTCAGGGGATGCAGGAGTGGCAGGGGTATTGGGGTGGCACGGGTGCCTGAGAACTGGGATGCTGGGATGCTGGATTGCATGGATGTGTGGGAGCTGGGGTGCAGGAATGTGGCATTCAGGGCTGTAGGGGTTCAGGGGTACTGGGGTTCAGGGGTGCTGGGTTGCGTAGGTGTGTAGGCATTGGCATACTGGGTTGCAGGGACGCTGGTGTGCCAGGGTGTTGGCATGCTGGGGGTGCAGGAGTGCTGGGTAGCAGAGGTGCAAGGATGCTGGGATGTAGGGGCGCCAGGGTGCTGGTATGCTGAGATGTAGGGGTTTCACGGGTGCAGGATGCAGGAGTGCCAGGGTGCCGTGGTGCCATCGATGCCCCCCCATTTCCCGCTCCAGGTGTGGTTCCAGAACCGGCGGGCCAAGGAGAAGCGGCTGAAGAAGGACGCGGGGCGGCATCGCTGGGGGCAGTTCTACAAGAGCGTCAAGCGGAGCCGCGGGGGTGGGAAGCTGGAAAAGGAGAGCTCTGCCGAGGACTGCGGCGTCAGCGACAGCGAGCTCAGCTTCCGCGGTGAGCGGGGCGCCGGTGCGGGGCCGGGGGGCCGCGGCTCTGCCCCCCGCGCTGACCCCCCGCCTCTGCCCTCCCTCCTCTCCCCAGCAGAAGACCAGATCCTCTCCGAGCTTGGCCACAACAACAGGGTTTACGGCACCGCGGGGGACGTGGCGGGCGGACAGTTGCTGAACGGCGGCTTCTCCATGGAGGGGACGGGACAGTCGTATCAGGACTTGCGGGACGGGAGTCCCTACGGCCTCCCCCAGTCGCCGTCCTCCATCTCCTCCCTGCCGTCCCACCCGCCCTTGCTCAACGGGCTGGACTACGCCATGGACGGCAGCCTGGGGCTGGTGGCCCACGGGGCGCAGGGGGTGAGTCAGACGCTGCGGGCCATGGCCGGGGGGGGCCCCACCTCCGACATCTCCACGGGCAGCAGCGTCGGGTACCCAGACTTTCCCACCAGCCCGGCCTCCTGGCTGGACGACATGGATCACCCCCCTTTCTAAGCGCTGCTCGCCCCCCCGCCCCGGCCCCCCCCTGGCTCTCCCCCGCCCCAGCCCGCCAGCGCAGCAGCACCGAGGGCACCCACCGGCGGCTGAGCTTTCCAGGATTTCCCATGGGAATTGGCCCCGGAGGGCTGGAGGGAGGAGGGGTGGGGGGGCGGCACTGGCGGTGGAGGGGGGCGGCTGTGCTCGGGGCGGGGGGCACGGATGCCTTCGGGTGTAAGCACAAGAGAGGTGTCGGCGCACGGGGTGCACGGCGAGGAGCCGGCGCAGGGCGATGGTGTGGGACAGCGGGAGGGAAAGAAGGACAATCAGGGACGGCAGAGTCCGTCCCGGCACCCGCGCCAGCCCCGCACCCCGCCCTGCCGAGCGCCGCTGCTATTTTCAAGAGTTATTTTTCGATACGGAGTTGAAGTGCGACTCGGCGCTGCCCGGAGCCTCAGCAGAAAGAGAAATCTATATTGTAGAAGGGTTTATTTTGCCGGGGATGTGTCCGAGCAGGGTCATTGTCCCGCTGCCCCGGGGGCGATGCTGCCGGGGATGATCCTGCCTGCTCCTGGCCTGGTGTGGCCACGGGGCTATGATTTATCCCTGGGCACGCAGGAGCGCTTATGGAGCATCACTGCGGTGTCACCACGGTCACGCGATGGGGAGGAATTAAAAAAACATGTCTCTAGCTCGGGATGCCCACTGGAGCCAGCCAGGGTACCTGGGGCTGGCACCTGGAAAGCAGCCTCTGGAAGGGTGGGTGGGAGAGGTGGGGGCAATGTTTGCTCTGAGGGTATTGCAAAAAAATCCCCTCAAAAAGGGGGAAAAAGGGTATTTTGTTAGCTGCAGAAGCAGCTGCATGGTGGGGAGGGGAGGGGATTGGGGTGTGAGATGTCTCTGGTATAGGCCACCCTCCTCCGTTGTGCTGTGGGACTGACGGCATCAAGGGTGAGTTCAGGCACCCAAGGAGGACCCAGGTGGCTTTGGTACAACATCCCGCAAGCCCTATGGGGTTTGCTCCTGGCCATCCCCTTGCTCAAAGCCCACATGCCCATCTCCCCCAGCACAGCCCGCACGCCCTACCCTCAGACACTCAGTCCCATGGATAAAATCCAGCTCCACCCTCTCTGCCTGTTGTGCCCAGCTCTGTCCCAGCCCTACAGGGATACCCCTCCCACGGGGTCCCTGCCATCCCCTCTGGCTCTGGGGTGATGCTGATGATCCCAGCCTGCCCTTCAGGAAGGACTGGGGGTGGATCCCCTTAGCCAGCTGCTGCCAGAGGTGTGGGGGCTCCGAAAGCAAAGGGGGAAAAAAGAATTAAAAATGAAAAAAAAAAAAGCCACACAAGAAAGCACATCACTGGTCTGTCTCTGTCCCTCTGTGCCCCCCCAGCTGGGTGCATTGGTGCTGCAGGAGCTGCCCCAGCTGCATCCATGTGCCTCCCCCCTCCCCAGCCTTGGGTGCTGCTTTGTGCCAAGCCCCCGGCCTTGCCGGCACTGGTGGGGAGGGGGACAGGGGAGAGCCGTGCCCGCTGCTCTCCATCCCCCTTCGACAAGGCCAAATGCCTCCTCCCCTCGCTGTGTAAATTTTGTACAGTTCCAGAAAGTAAGAGTCTTGTTTCTTGGGGGGGAAAAAAAAGGAACAAAAACCAAAATCCAACAAAAATAATAATAATAATAAAAAAAAATTTCAAAGATTAAAACCTTATTTATTGCCGTATCTTGGGGAGAAACGATCCCGCCAAATGGCCCCAGTTTTGGGCCCAGGGCGTTGCTTTTGTACCCTGCCTCCAGTGCGTTGGCATGAGATGTGTACAGTCACCCCCTCTGCCCCGAGGGAAAGCGATGGCAAATAAACTCGGGATGCTCTTTAGCAGCTGCTGTCTTTGGGATTTTCTTCCTCAGTGGGAGGGCCGTGGCCACCATCAGCACTGCCTGCCCCGGCACCCTTGGCTGTTTGGGGTGGGGATCCCTGGTGTCTTGTCCAGGAAGCTGGCATCCCTGGAAGGGACAAGTGACATTGGCCACGGTGCCCTGGCTTTTAGTGGGCACAGAGAGGTGGGTGGGCTTGGCGTGGGCATGTCCATCACTGCCACATGGCAGCCCAAGGTGCCACAGCCTTGCTGCCACCACGCAGCGGTGACAGTGGATGCAGGGCGGTGCCACCGCAGCACTCGGCGGGCACAGGTGAGATGGAAGGGCCATGCCAGGCGGGATGGGGGGGGGGGGTCCAAGCCCCTCCGTGGGCACCTGTGTGTTGGCTTTCTATATTTTAATCATTTTAACATTTAATGCTTCTCAATTAAAGTGATTTTCTGGAGTAGATGCCAAGCTTAGGGTGAATGCACATTAACCACTTTCTGTATCGGTAGTTAAAGGCACCAAGGGATTTAAACAGCAATCCACAAGGCTGCTGGGGAAAGGTTTGGCTGAATAAAGCAGATTATAAACAATAATATATGTCTTTCTCTCCTCCCCCCCACCCCTGCTTTCTTTTTTTTTTTGGAAAGGCTCCAACCTCAGAAACAGACCTAAAGTGCTATAAACATCTCGAGGGCTGAGCACTCGGGCCCCAAATGTGCTCTCTGAAAGCCCTGGCATCGTGGCTGCTGCTTTTCATCCCGGCTTTAACAGAGTTTTTTTATTACCCAGCGTGTCCATCAAGCCAGGCAGTGGCCGTGCATTATGGCACTGCGCAGGGGTGGCCTCGTTTGTCCCCAACCTTGATGCCACCCACCATCACAAAGCCAGTGTGACGCCAGTGTTGGGGTTGGCATCTTTGCTATCCTGATGCAAAAGCAACAGGCGGTGACGAGCCCAGCCACTGCCAGCCTGAGGGTCCCCTGGGCAGGGGAAAGAGGAGCAGAAACCATTGTGGGCCCCATCTTAATATTAAGTTAATGGAAAATAACTCAGCAAGCCATTTTGTCCCCACCATGGCCCATGCTGTGTGCGGTGCAGTGGCGGTGCTGGAGCCAGTGCAGTGACTTTGTCAGTGTTAGCAAATGCTGGCAGGAGCCACAGACACCGTGAGGGGCCAAAACCCACACGTGCCTCCTGCCCAGCCAGTCCTTAGCAAAGGGAACATTCCCATTTATTTTCCTGAGGCTGGGTGTGCTGCAGAAAGGACCTGATGGCAAGTGGCTTCCTGTCACAGCAACGGAGATTTCCTGTGCTCCCCCCAAGGCTGTAAATCTGCTCTGGGGAAAAGCAAACCCCACAGGGAAGCTGCAGTCTCCTCTTGCCATACACTCACCTAACGCAGCAGCCTCCCTCCCAGCTATCCCAAAGCACAATCCCAGCCTTGGCAGCTCCTGTGATCCACCAGCATGACCCAGTTGGGATCCTGATGGGAAAGCAGGAAGCCCCACAACCATCCCAAATGACTCCGGCACTCAGGCCTTGCAAAAAGGCACATTTCCCCCAGCTTCTGGATATTTTGCCAGCCAAGAAGACCATGAAGTGTCTGAGAGGCCCTCAGGGGTGATAAGGTGGGTGCAGAGTCTCTGCCCAGCTCTTACAAACCCCAGCCCTGAATGAGCCACCCCAGGGTCTGGCACATTGCAGGAGAATCTGCAGCTGATAGTGAAGGTGAGGGTTTAAAGCAATTTTCTTCAACAAAGTGGTTGTGTGATGTGGTAAAAATCCTGTCAGCTTGGAGGGGTTGGATAGCAACAAGTGCCATGTGAGAAACAGGACAGACTGACAGACACCTGTATGACTCTCCTGTCTTTGCAGGCCCCTCTCTACAGGACAAGAGCTTGAGCAGAGCTGTGGCAGCACTGAGCTGTCTCCCATCTTTATTGCTTCCAAGGAATCAAGTCACTCCCTGAAGAGAAAACCCAAACCAAACACACAGAGGCTCCATCCCGACACTGTGCTTTTATTTATAATATTTTGTTTGGACCCAGGGGAAAAAAAAATAAACCAAAATTCAACCTGAATGGAAGAGATGAGCATCCCTCAACCGGCCCAGCAGCCCTGCCCTCCCCACGGAGGAGCTGACCAGTCAGCCCAGGCTGCTCCAGTGAGACAGCCGATGCAGTACTTGTGTTTGATACATTAAAATAATTCCTGGGGCCTTCTCCAGACCCTCTCCCCCTTCCCTCCCCCTCAAATACTGACTAATGTCAGAGCATGCAAAACTCCGACCCCATCCTGCCCAGGGTATGCGCTTGGCCCTCATGCTGGAGAGCCCAGCCAGACCCTGCGCTCTAAAAGGTCCCCTTGAACCCCTGAGGCGTTTGGGGAGGGCAGCGGGGAGGGAGGAGAAGGGGTGTTATTGCAGAGCATCTCTGTCCCCCCACGGGCTCAGGGCTCGCTGGTGACGTGCTGCTGCAGAGCCGAAGTGATGGCTTTGGAGTCCGTCACCTCCTCGGGCAGGCAGCCCTCCTGGTCCCGCAGCCCGGGGTCGGCTCCCGACTGCAGCAACAGCTCCACGATGTCCAAAAACTCGCAGGTGGCAGCTGGGGGTAGAAAGGGCAGGGTTAGTCTGGGGATGCTGACCTGAGGCAGCAGTGATGGGTGTTTCTGGAGAGTGGCTGTAGCTGGCGACTTCCCACCCATGTGCCGGAGGCAGGAAACGCCGTCTCAGCACCTGGCCAGGCACAGCAGAGCATTTTTCGGGGCAGTGTTCAGTACACAATGTATTACTTTGGATTTAATAGTGCAAAGGAAGGAGAAAATACAGTGAGAGCAAAGCCAAAAGTCCAGAAGGGGAGTTACTGGTGCAACGAGCACCGCAGAGCCCACAGCGCAGAGATGGAGCTGTCAGGAGCCCAGAGGTTTGCAGAGCATCACCTGGGACGCAGAGGGAAACTGAGCGCAGTTTGGCTAAGGCTCCCTCACATCCAGGACTGGAGACGGACCCTGGGAAGGGCCCAGAGTGCTGGTGCAGCACTGCAGAGAGCCCCAAAGTGCCCCCTGGGAAAGCGTTCCCTGCCTGCTTTTGAACCCAGAATTTATAATGCATTTATCTGTATCTATAGCTGTATATCTGTATCTGCACCTATACCTGTATCTGTCTATTCACCTCTAACATCTTTCTAAGTGCCAGCCCCTCACCAGCCTCCTGAACCTCCCACGGCTCCACAGGCAGCAAATCCCAGGCAGGACATCACCAGTACTGCCTCACTTCTGGCTTTCATCCATCATTTCTCCTTGCAGAAAGTTCGGATGGTTTCTAGCTGCCGGCCATCCCTTCCCTGAGCACCAGCTCCAAGGGACTGTCTCTGTGCCCCCAGACAGCTGGTAATGGCACACCCCCCCCCCCCCCCTCCACCAGCAACTATTTTTAAATCCCTGATTTTCTCTGCCAAGATAGAATCAAGTTTGACTAGAGCTCTTCTCTGTCCCCAGGATGTAACAATCTTACCTAAGGACGCTAAAATCCCCTCCCTGGAAAATCAGGAGAACTCTTTAACGCTGAAGAGCTGCACTTGGCTGATAGCAGCAGAAGTTCCAGACTCTGGATTTTCGCTTAAGCCCATGCAAAGCAGATCCTAGAGAAGCTGCCTTATGAGGCTGTGGAAGTCAGTACCTTTCTCTTGCATTGGTAGTGATTGGTTTTAATTGTATTTTGGGTGCTTTTATAATGCAACCAACTGTCTCTTTTAGTAATTAGAGTGTCTTTTGCACTACTCTGCAATTCTCTACTGATCCAAAAGGACAAGCAGCAATGTCTCATTAAAATAAATTTGATGTGCGATTGGAGCTTATATTGAAAAGACAAAAAAGGGAGGAAAAATGGGGGAAGGGGTTGGTGAGGAAGCAGGTGGGGGTGTGGGTGAGGCTGAGCTGAAGAGCTGGGGATCCCGCCCCTTTGCAGAAAGCAGACTTCCAGGGATGCCAGGGCAGCTGTGGTGGCAGGTTCTGGGGATGGGGAGCTGGTGCCCGCACAGGGAAATGCGGCTTTCTGGTTTGGTGTCACCGGTGGGCATGGCCCACGTCCTTGAGCGGGCTGGGGACATCCCAGGGGATGAGCACAGCTGCTGGATTTATCGCCCCCTGGGACCCTCGATTTGTCAAGGGCCGGAGCGGCAGCCCTGACACGGGCACGGGTGAAGATGAATTTCCATTCAGCGCAGTTTGCCTCCCGACTCCATTAATCCTCAGGGTTCGGATGATGAATATTTTTTTTTTTTTTTTTATTTTTATTATTTATTTTTTCCCTCCAGCGTCCCCTCCCACTGCCCTGCCACAGCGCAGCCAGAGCCGAACAGATGGTGCTTTGCAGGGAAGCCGGAGCGCCCATGAGGATACAGAGCCTGCCCACTGCACGGCCACGTGGCCGCCACTGCTCGGAGCAGCCTTGATTTCCTCTGGGAGAGGCAGCAGCAATGATTTGAGTATTCCCGGTGGGCGGGCAGATGGATGGAGAGGAGCTGAAGGCCAATGGGCCATTCAGCAGGGAGACTGCTCCCAGTGACCAAGCGGGTCCGGAGGCGATCCGGTGCCTCCGGACCGCGCTGCCGGCTGGCCTCGGCTTCACCTCCGATTAAACCCGGGGTCGGCACCCATCGGAAGGAGGCAGGATTTATAACCCGCAGCAGGACGCAGTTTGACACCGGCTGTAATCAGGAGAGCTGTCACCACAAGGACAGCTGTCAGGCCACGCTGGCTCATAAAAAGGGCTGCAGACACCCTAAAAGCAGTGCCTGCCTTGGTGATGGGATTTAACCCTTCCCTGAACAGCCTCCAGCAAAAGGGAAGGCCTTGTGAAGGCCCTGCTCAGCTCAGAGGCAGTTTTCATAGGAGCTCTCACACCTCTCTGCTGCAACTAATGGCTTGGTTTTGAAGGGCTGACCAAAATGGTATTGGGAGGTTTTCAGTGAGTTCCAGTTTTAGGCCAACAGCCACTTGAATCCAAACCAGCCACTCAAGCTGTTTCCAAGATCGGGGGGATTTATGATCCCATCAGTAAGTGAAGGGAATGAGGACAGCCTGGGTGCAGTGATGGCCACCAGGAACAGACAGGTACCCTTGGGCACCCCAAATCTGTGTGCCAGAAAGGCTTCCCAAAGATGATACACAGGGAGGAGAGGTGGGTAACACTCAACAGGAAGAAAAAATGTTAACACTTAAAACATTTGGGAAGAAAACCCTGGTAAACTGTCACTACTGAAACAGCTGAGCTGTCAGGGTGGATCAGAGAAACTGCTTCTGAAATAATGTTCATTAAATCAGTGTTGTTTGTTTGATTGTTAAACAACCTGCCTCAGTCACCAGCCAGAGGGATCCACCTGCACAGAATTTACACTCAGTGGTGCATCCACCATTTGTTCTCACATACTGGCCTTGCTTGAAGCAGGTGCTCATGGTTAACTTATAGATGTCCTATGCTTTTGCACAACCTAGTGTAATGCACCGTGCACCCCTCGGTAGGCAGATGCCAGTCCTGTAGTTGGGAGCAGGGAAAGCATCTTCCCAGGAGAGAGAAAGCCCAAAATGTGGAATGAGTTAGACAGAGAGAGAGGCATTGTGGCACTTTAAGTGCTGTCAATCTGTGGACAATGCTGTGCTAAGCAACAGATTCCCTACTCCACTCACAATGATAGGAATTTGAAAAATAGGGTATCCTACAGGAAAGATCACATGCAGAGAGATCACACGTTATTGTAATTACAGTACTGGTTCAGGGGCCCTGGAATTTGGGAGTTTAGCTCCAGATCCAAATGCTGTGCTTTGGATTGATGCTCTGCAAAGCAATTTTGCCATCCTGCTAATGTCCTTGTGGAGAGACCAGGGAGAGAGAGAAAGACACAAACACTTCAGAATGACAAGTATGCTCTTAATTACAGTGACAGGCATCAAGAGAGAGTACAAAACAATAACTGGCTATGTCTTAATTTTGGGAGAAAATTATGATCCAGATTAAATCGATACTTTTTTCATATTCCCCACACATCAGCACTGCATGCGTCACTTGAGTCTCTACTTCTCTCATTTGGAGACAGAACAATCTTTCAATTAAAGTATAAAATCATGTATCTAATTAATCTGTAATTGTAGGAGGGACACGAATTGTGACTTCCCCTGCTGATTTTGGTAGTGCAGTTCCTGTTCTCTCACCTGCAATCAAACAGATTTGTCACCAGGACATGCGGAGGTAGAGGCCACCTTGGTCATCCCCTTCCCCTCACCTGTGTAACCTGTTAAAACTGATACAGACCCTCCCTGAAGGCCATGGGATTTGGCATTTCCTAACCAGAGCCACTCCTGGGTCTGGAGGTGGCACAACCACACCCTGGAGACATGGAGGTGTACATGAAAACTCTACTTCACTAATTGTGGGAGAAAAGGAAGGCTTTAATGTGACATCTGCAGAGGAGAACAAAGGGAGGTCAGTAGTCTTCCTTGCTGCTTCTCCCAAAGCCCCTACTCCTACCATGATGGATTTGCCAGTGGAGGTAATCAAATCCAGCTTCTCTGCTCATTTTAGACCTGAAATTTGCTTTCTGTGCATAGAGCATTTGCTCCAGCTGCAAATCCATCCTGTTAAGAGGGAACAACCTAGCTGAGAGGCAGCTTACCATAAT
Organism: Acropternis orthonyx; assembly: GCA_035583155.1. Taxonomy (NCBI): domain Eukaryota; kingdom Metazoa; phylum Chordata; class Aves; order Passeriformes; family Rhinocryptidae; genus Acropternis; species Acropternis orthonyx. Next base: position 29,927,447 of record JAWWEU010000005.1, on the reverse strand, counting down.
GGAGTGCAGTCTGGCCTTCCCCATCCTGAAAAAGAGAGAAAAAGACTTGATTTTAGAGGTACAGGGGACACAAGTAAACTTAAGTTTTAAAAAAATAAGCTGAATCATGGCAATGTTTTAATTGACTAGATAAACAGCCCAGGAGATCCAGCTACCTGACAGCTGGGATTTGAATCATCATCTGCCATCACTCCATATTGATGGATAATCAATATCTATCCACCCGTAAGAGTGCGTGGATCACGTCATGACGTGAGTATAATTCAGTTCATAGTGTTATCACTTCCAGCCCATAAAAATGAAGGATTTCAGTACTATGGCCTTATTCTGGGATGCTCACTAATCCTGATGCTTTAGTGCAAGATGTTCCAGTGCAAGCCCAGCCTTGGCCTACTTCAGGGAAGGGTAAAGCACCGGGACACTGCCACAGCTCAGTGCGCTGCACTCTTCAGCACAAGGGAGCACACAGGGCAAAAAAAATCCCTGCTTTTCTTCCACCTGAATAAATCTTCAGTTTCTGCTCTTCAGAATCCAGGTCTACCCAAAGCCCAGGTAAGTTCTGTTGGGTGAGGAAAGGGCACAGCGCTCAGGGATGAGCAGGTTGCCGAACGCATCCTTGCGAAACACCTGCAGTGCAAGGGCAAAGCAAACCACATGATTTGTAGGTGTTGGCACACAGCCCCCTCTTCCAGCTTAACACATACACCACTGCACCAGCTGCAATGCTTTGGGAAGTGTGTCCCCTTCCCAGACTGCTGCGTCCCCTCCCCAGGCTCTGCTGGAGAGTTGGTGCTCAGGTGGCACATCCAGCAGTGCACACCCAGGCACCTCACCCTGCCACAGCCTCATCCTGCCACCAGAACAGGTGAAATAACAGAAGGAAAGAATTACTGGCCACTTCGCTTTCACTACCCCATCAGGATTAGCCTCTAATTCAGTTCTTTGCCTCCTTAATTTATTTGCATCTGTCTATGGAGACTTAAGTTTTTAATTACCATCATCTTTGGGATTAAGGTGCAAATTCTACAGTCTGCTGTGGATTCTGGAGCAGGCGAAAGGGAAAAGGAGAATAGAAAACAGGTAGAAATCTCACCCATAGTTGGAGACTGTTATTCTGCTTGATATTAACCCTGTTGAGCTGAGGCACTAGGAGTAATCTGTGTTTCGGGGTGGGAGGTGCCACCCTTTTTATCTGAGACATGGCACCGACACAACAACCATGGCAGCAACAGGGACAAAAGACAGAAGCCAGATGCAACAGGCATTTGCTGCCTAAATATCCAAATCATGCTTTTCCCAAGCAAAAGCTGGGGTGGGGGAGGTGTCAGATTTTTCCTTCCATGCGCTGCTATGTCCCATTTGTGTCACTCACACCAGTGTTTGAAGATGCCTCATTTCAGAAGCCTGTTTCTGCCCGAAATGCAGGAAGCGTAACTCAAATGGGTGCCATTAGGGATACCGCAAGGCAAAGAACTGAAGGAATCAAGGATGGCATGCATTGATTATTCCACGCTAATAAGGTAACTGATCTGAGCCAGAGCCCCTGACTACTCCTTAAGCACATGCCTGCTGGAAGGAGTGACAGGGCCGGCACTGACTTCAGCAAAATGCGGAGCAGGGCTGGGCAAGAAGAGGCAGAAGCTCTCCGAATGAATTATTGGAAAGGCAGGATGTCAAATATGTGGGCTGGGGGAGGGGAGGTCAGCTCCCTTCCGCATCCCTGCCTTCAAAACTGCCGCCGACAACACCCACAGGCGAATGGGACTGGAGCTGTGCAGCAAAAACCCCTTTCCATGGGAACACTGTGCTGCAGAACTCCCTATAAAACACACAGGACTGCTCCAGGAACGCTACAGTCATTTGTTCCTCTTCCAGAGGCCTGTGGAAAGCATTGCTGCTTCAGCAGCAGGCTGCAGCTAACGAGGTTTTTTATTTCTCTTAGATGTACTTCCTGGCATCTGCTGGGCTAAGGACAGAGCGCAAGTCCTGGCATAGGAAATGTGTCTCTTTAATCCCAGTGTGGTTTTTAAAAAGAACTATTAATCCAATGTTATGCAAACATGGTTTGCACTTTATTTACGCTGTGGATTTTTCCCTCCCCTTTGAGCGTTCCGGCTGGCCAAATGCTATTCGTTACACTTCTCAGATGCTGTGCTATTTGCTTGTATTTCCTCCGTGACAAATTTTAATCCAGGTAAATGGAAAAAGCTTTAGTGTGGTCACTCACTAAAGGCCTTGAAATGCCCTCGGGAAGCCGCTGATCTCAATCCCTCTTTGATTTGGCTTTTTGGAGCACCGTGGCTAATCGCAGCCCGACGTGCCCGGCTGCTCCAGGTACGGCAACGCTGAGCCTTCACAGCAAAATGGTCACACCTGGAGACTAATCAAAGATAGCCCGTGAAAGTGAGGATTACAGCTCCCATTGTGGGAATTATGTGAGAGGAATATTGCCTACCAGGAGCTGGAAATGTTTGTTTTGCAATGAAACACAATGCGCAGAAGATGAATTAAGATGCATTATAGCTGGCCTTGATGCAAGGGGTATTTCCTGATGTGTGACAGAAAGCAGTGGTTTCTAGAGCATCCTAGGGAGGTGCAGCATGCTCTTCTCCCAGGATGTGCCTCTGTTGGGATGAATGATCCCAGTGAGTGGACAGGGACAACCTGGCACGGCCTCTGTCCTCACCCTGCTGGCACCAGTCAGGAGCAGGGGATCCAGAGTGCATCCTCCGCAGCTGGGAGGAACCCAGAGATGCTGACAGTGATCAGGAACAGAGATGCTGATGGTGATCAGATGGATAGTTTCAGCAGATGGACCAAGGACAAGGTGTTGAGTAGGGGAGCTGATACTGAGGAGTGCAGAAGAAGAGATGGGCAGTTCCGGAGCCAGTGCACAATGCCAAGCTCTGCTCTATGCCAGACCGCCTCTGAGAAATGCCCTTCCATCATCATGTGGTAGCTGGAATGTCACTGTGACAGGTTAAAAAGGAGGAAACCTGCTCTAATTCAGTGAACTTCAACACAAAAGGGAGGAAAAGCCATGCTCAAAGCAGTAATACACCTCCTGTAAAGGCTTGCAAGGCCTGGTCCCAGAGCCCTTTTAAACAATGCTCTGTCTATAAAGAGAAGGAGCTGGTGGAAATGCCAGAACCCACAGAGGCAGACAGAACATGAGCAGAAAGGAAAGAAAGACCATTACTCTCAGTCCTGCACATGAATGTTACCGACCAACAACCAATCTGATTCCAAGCTTTCCTCTTGCCTCCTAATGCTGGATGCCATCCTGGGTGCCTTTTACAGCCTCCTGGCACATCTGGCCATGGCAGGATGACAGCCAAGCTGCACAGCTTTGAGGGAGAGGAGAGCCTTTCCAAATACTTCAAAACCAAACCCCAAATGTCCATGTCTACCAAACCCATCAAAACAAAGATGCTACAAAACCAGTGGTACCTCCTATGTCTATGATCTGCAACAGATGTCACTCAATGAAAATCCAACTACCAGTGGATAACTTATTGGATAACAGGATTTTGCGCTGCTCCTGAGAAATTTAAGCAAGAGAAATGAGAGAAGATGGACAGAGCACAGATGGACCAACTGTCTTATCTGCTAAGTGGTACTATGGCTACTGCACATCAATTTTGTCTTATAAGTGATAGGATTATATCGGTGTTGCCATCCCATGTTCATTCCTTGGGAATTTCTGTTCCCTGCTTAACCTAACACAAGTTCTGGACTGAAGGGCAGAGACATGGAAATGGCTTGGCTGAGCCCTGCTGAGATGCTGTACACTCTATAGGACATGACTGCTGTTGTCTTGCAATTGCAAGTAGACTGGCCAGGGTTTGTGGTTTCACAGGACAGCTTTAAATAGTGTGCTATAAACACTCATTGTCCAGGCTTGCCTTATTACAAACTGTGTGCAGAAATCTGTGTGAGAGGGAGGGTGGCCCTAAGGGAGGCACCATCTCTTCTGCATCTCACCTGTTTTATTTGGCACCAAGTAGAGAAAGAACAAATCCATGCTGGTTACCTGGGTGAGCTTTGGTCCAGGCTGACAGTGATGACAGCCTTCCACACCAGCATGAGGGTCTGTAGGCGACCCCATACCTTCACACAGAGACCTCATCCCGCTGCCTTCAATCCACACTATTTACACTATCATTTCCCTTTGAGGGACAGCACCTGTGCTCTTTATTTTAAGGTATTCTTTCCCCCACATCACCTCTTTTTCTGTCCATTTGTGGTACCTTTTAAAGTGCACGCTTGTTCCCATTGACAGACTAGGAATGTTGGCAGGGATCGCAAGAGATAAGGACGATGTGGTGATAAGAGTGTTTAACAGCACTGGGTCCTGGGCAGCACGGATGGGCCGAAGGGAAGATAAATATTTACACTACATCTTTAGAAGGTGAGTGAATAAAAAGGGCCAGAATAATACAGCCTCTGAACAAGCACTGGTGCTTAGAGGCTGTAATATAAATCTCTGCAGCCTCACAACACACACTCACTCAAGCCAGGGAGATGAAAAATAGCAAGAAAATACTCCCCTCCACTTTTAAAAAGGGTTTTATTTCTCATTTATTTCCACTTTACGCTTCAACTTCCCAACAATTTACTTTAACCTCATCATCTTCTTATTCTCTCTCTGAAATTTTATCTCCAAGAAGACAGGGTGAGGCTGGAGCCAAAAGCACAGCAGAATTTACATGCTAATACCCACCATTACGTAAAACCAGGCAACCAGACTAAAATAACCAGTCTGAACCCCATCAGACAATTCAGTAGATGGCCATAACCCAGCCTTTATTTCCATTTTCACACTCCTTTTGCATGCAGCAGCCTGGGTTTGTACATGCACATTAATACATGTAAAATGAATGCTTGCCCAAGCAAAGCAGATAGATGAGTAGCAAATGCTGGCATAGAAAAGCAATGGTTTAGTTTGACATGTGATCTTGTTCTTTTAAAGTCCCTAGCTTAGGCCAGTGTGCACCCACATACACATAGACTTTTGCTTTAGTTGCCTCCTGAGCCTTAAAGCAATGCCAGCAACAGTGCAATCTGAGAAACAAGACCATCCAACAGCTTTGTGCCAAAGTCTAGAGTCACAAATATCTCCGAGCCCCAAAAAATAAAGTAGATCTTTATGTTTTCTTCCCACTTTTCAGCTTTTGATTTTGCTAAATATACTTGTGACTGGTCACCTTCACCAGCTGTTTTAAGTGGGTGGCCCACATGAGGATAATTAGTTGGCTGGTGCTTGTGAAGTGCTTGTAAAGTTACAGTTGTTAATGTTGGCATAGGCTGTTGTGAGACATCACCATGTGCATCTTTGGTCCCAGCTCAAAGGCAGCTCAGGCACTGCCCAAGGACCAACACCATGGGACAAAGGATACAGAGCAACCTCTGGTAGAAGCAAAACCAAAATCCATGCTCTGGTTATGAACAGCTGTTATTTGGGGACGGCAAATAGCCTAGGCTGGCAAGCACAGGGCTTGGGTATCTTCTAAGTTTGGTTCCTCCAATAACCTCTACCCCCCTTACATATGGGTAGGTTTGGCAGGGACCCCTCTCTTACTGAGCTGTCCCTCTCCAAGAGCTCTCAGCTCTCTCCTCTGCCCCTTCCTTCTATTCAGACCTTTTCCTGCACTGTGCTGGGCAGATATCCCTGGGGATGGAAGGTGCTAGACAGATTTTTATCATCACTTCTTGGGCCCTTCTCCAGAGCCTACTGCCAGGCTATCATTTGGGCTATCTTCTAAGTGCCTCACAGATAAATTAGATCTGCATAGAGAAGCAATTATTACATTTCTAATGGCATGAACCTTTACAGCACAATCTGCTACTGAAAGGCAAAGAAAATTGCATTAGCTTTTGTTTGATTCAAAATTATGATCAAGGGAAGAGCGATGTTGAAGCCCTTTAAAGCCAAGCCTACGAGCTGGGGATCTTTCTGTCTGGGGACCTCCCTATTCGTATTCACTGCTGAAGCTCATACTCGTGGTTCATTTAGGAGCACTAAATTGGAGTTAGCAAAGCTGCTGTTAAAAGCAGCTCTAAGAAAGCTCAGAGGGAACAGGATGCCCAGGAACCACCACTGGCTCCCTCCCGAAGCCTGCATCTGCTAATGCACCCAAACACTCCCAGCCCGAGGAGTTCAGTGTGCCAGGGTTACGCTAATCCCTCATCGCCCTAGTTTCTAACTGGTGCTGTACCTAAATTTCCAAGTGCAATTTCAATGGGATTTATCACATCTACTATGATCAGCATGTAGTGCTGCTGGCACAGATACAGGCTCTCAATATCCCAATGCAGACATGGCTGTCTTTAATTGCAGAACAAAATGACTTCTGAATCTACACATCGGCTCACGCAGCAACATCGAAACTCTCAGGGCTGTTTTGGTGTTGAGCATTTTCATCCTGTTTTGCAGCCCGCACTCTGTGCACAGCTGTGTATTTGGACATATTTATAGGTTATCCAAGAATATTTGCTACTGCCTGTTACTTTGAGCACCAGGCATCTTGCTGGTCATCAAACAAGTGTGTTGGTGCAATAGAAAAGCTGCCAGGATCAAAAATGTGTTTGGAAAAGTCAATGCCTAAAACTGTAAGAAGAGGCGCTGTGGCTGAGTCAGACTCCCACAAACCGTGCAGACATGATCCCAGGCTGTGAACAGGAAGATATTCCAACGGGCAAGATCCCAAAATCTCTCTTTTCAGGGTGCTTCCCTGCCCCCTCCTTGCATAAAAGTTAGTGGCTCCTGCACTGCTTTATCACTTTAGCAATGGCTGAGGCAGATACCTGGTTATTTAAGGGGCAGGATAAATGGGCTGAGACAGCTTTCCCATCCCCAATTCACTAGGGAACGCTTGGAAATTCCACCTGACACCGGGACCGCTCTGTGCTCTTAAACAATCTCCCGTCTGATCCGATTGTTCCCCAGTGGGGAGGCAGGCTGCAGCTAGCTCAAGAGTCATTGATTGGATTAACAGCCTAATTCCCAACAGATGAATAGAATACTGATGTCTTGTCAGCCCACATCATAGAAGGAAAACACAATCTGCTTCTACAGCCCTGAAATTTAACCCTTTGCTTTCCCACTCCCCCTCTCTGGGGCTGGACACAGAGGGCCAGCTCTTTCAGCTGGAGATCCTACCCATTTTAATGAGAAAAGACACATTAACCTTTGGGACACTGTTCCTAATAATCTACATGCTATGGGATCACACGCTGTTTTCCGTAAGGTCAGTTTAGTAAGAAACCCTCTTTTCATCCTTTCTACACAGAAGAGATTTATACCAGGAACTTTTATTATTTTTTCTTCTCCCTTTTCCCATTTGCCATTAAAGGAAATAGTGTATGCTTCACAGTAAGCTGCTGAAAATTCATTAGCTTAGCGACATTTACCCTGAAATATACAGATACTGAACATTTTCTGAGTCTATCATTTGATCAGGAGGATGGATCTGCCTGGAGAGGAGCACCCAGCTGTGTTACAAGAGAGGCATCCCTGCAATGCCCTCTCCCTGCAGCAGCTCTTGGCAAGCCCTGGGGCAGGGGAATGAGGCTGGGCCCATCCTTTTCTCAGGGAGAGCTCCTGTTCTCCACCTCCTAATGGAGACACTAATGTTTTCTTACCTCATAGAAAGACTGTGATAAGAAATTAATTGCTACTGGTCAAATGTTCACTACTACAGAAGCAGGACCCTGTGCATATTAAAGAGATTCTCCAAGAACAACATTTATTTATGGACTTCTTGGCACTGTCTGCATTTATTTCCTTGCTCCAGAGACAAGAATAAATAAAAATCATCCGAAATACATTCAAAATTACATATTTATTTCTCAGATTACTGGCGTCCATAATGCTGGGGGGTTTGTTTCCTTCTAACAGCCACCTTTTATGTTTGCATTTACAAAACAGGCAGATATGTGAGGGTATTACTGAGAGGCCCTGGCACAGGTTGCCCAGAGAAGCTGTGGCTGCCTCAACCCTCAAGAGTTCAAGCCCAGGCTGGATGGGGTTTGGTGCAACCTGGTCTAGTGGAAGGTGTCCCTGACCATGGCAGGGGGTTGGAACAAGATCATCTTTAAGGTTCCTTTCAACACAGACCATTCTAGGATTCTGTGATCCATTTAAAGATTGCAAGGTTTACATTGCCTGAGATAAGCCAGGTTGTGCTGTGAAACAGAAATAAGGTATTTCCACTTCCATTTAGATTTTGCAGCTTGCAGGCCGACTGGAAACATTCCCTCCATCACTCCTTTACTCTAATAAACTAATCAGTCCAGCACTAACTAACATGACTAATAGGAGAGAAAACATGAGAGGATGGAGGTGCACACCCTTTCCCCCGTCTCCTTTTACCAGTACCTGCTAGCCATGATGGTTTTACAGACTTCATGATTTCACAGTATCATTATACATATAAAAAACTTGCTGGGAGACTGAATGAAAGAAACAGGCCTTCCCCTTCCTGCCTTCCAGTACATTAACCCAACAGAGAGCCCTGTCTTCAGAGACATAGGTAACGTTCTGTGTTCACAGAGCTGCCCTAACTAAAATAATTAGCAAGACATGCTGCATTGACACAAACAATTCAATTAATGCCCTGTTAGTACTTTAAAGTCATCCAAATTATTAGCTCTTTTTACAATTTGAAACCATAACGTTTCATTTTCATCCCAGATGTGAATTGTTCCAGAATGGCAATAAATAAATAAGTCCAGTGCACCTTGTCCAGCCCAGCCCCTGTCCTGTAATATGGCTGTGCTGCATATTCACGAATCCAGGTTAAGGATGGGGACTGGGGCAGTTGTGCCCTGCAACTAGCAGACTGGAGGTTTTATAAATACATACAGAAATAATTAAAATCTAAGGGGTTTAGAAGGGTTAATCTCCTTTAAATAATCTCTGCCACAAAGCCTGTAAAGTCACTGCTGGCCCCGTGCCCGCGTGGGACCGGCTGTCGGATATCAGGACAGCACGTGTGGGTGGGAGCAGAGAGATTAAGAGGAAGCGCTGCCGTGGTGGCCCATCAGACGTGCTGCTCCCCCACATGTGGCTGCCCCGAGGGGTTGGAGCGCTGGGAGCAGGATGGGATCCAGAGCCAACCATCAAGTCAACATGCCACTTGCTCCACCTGACCAAAGAGAGAGAAGGAAGCTTGATTAGGCTGCTAAATTTAGCAGTCTGGATGGGAGACAGCGGGAGCTGAGAGTGTTGCTGCCACTGCTTGGTTCACCTCAGTCCTTGCTGACTGCAGGCAAATGCTGGCTGATATTTATTTAAGGGGATTCAGGGCTTTGGAAGTAACCTCTTTTCCTCTGCAGGCTTGAACCCACAGCCTTGGGTGGCCAAGGAGGTGTTGCACCTTTAATGGTCAACTATAATGACCTCAGTGCTACCACTCTGCATTTCAGGGAGTCCTCTTTGTATAAACAGTCATTTAAAGCCAACAACTGGAAGACCATTAGAGAAGAAGAAATCCAAAAGAAAGCAGGGAAACCACCCCTGTGTGGGCTAAAGCAGTGCCTGTCTGAACCCAGGAGTTTGACTCCCTTGATTCGGGCAGACGCAGGGTCAGCTGAAATGCCCACGAAACCCAAGGCAGTGCTGGAGCACTGTTAGGGAGGTTGTGGTATTGTGACGATGACAGGCACAGTTGCAATAAAAAGCGGAGCCACAGTGTCCTGCAGAAGGAGCAGAGGTGCTGCTAATGGCCTGGGGAGCTTTTTCTGCTTTAAGTCAGTGAGGATAAAGCCTCCAGACACTCTTGCTTTGGTCCCATAAACCTTCCTCGGCTTGGTGCTCAAAATCAGCACTTTCCATGTTGAGAGGGTCTAACCATCCTCTGAACTCATTAAATGAGATCTGGATTTCATTAAGCCACGCTTGGGGAAGTCTGGGCTAGCAGGGGACCTGACTTTCAGTGGCCCAGGGCCCTCAGCTTGAAAGGCACTTTTGTTTTAATTCTCCTTCAGAAAAACCCAGTGCCAGGAACCTTGCTCAGAAACCTCCAAGCACCTCAGGATAGCACTGTGCCCTGCTACCTCCAGACAGCCTTTCCTTCCCAAGCAGTGCTTCTTAAGGATGAGGACTCCTCTTTGTGGCTAAGCTGGAATTAGAGAGGACGTTCGCACACTCGCAGCTGTCTGCCAGAGGGGGAAGGCAGCAGAGCCTGGATCCTGCCCCGAAGTGGACCACTGCCAGGGAGAAGCCGACTGCACGTGTTGACTTAAGAAGCTCCCGTCTCATCACCTCAAAGGGTTGCTGTTTTTGTGACATCCAGCAGCCTTTTAGCAGCCTCCGTGAATTGTATTAGTAGCTGATTTACCATTTGTTATTTTATAAGGCATGAAGCTGCTCTTTCATTTGCTCATCCACCACCATGTACAACTACATGTCAGACTCTGAAAACTCAGTCTATAATCACTGGGGCTGTTTCCCAAAGGAGGAAAGGAGAAATAAATAGTGAGGAAAAAGGTTTATTGGTACTGCTTATTCGCAGACAGTCAGGTTTCCAAACAGCTATTAATGAAGTGCCAATACTGAAGAAAAAAAAGGAAAAATGTCTGCAGAAAACTGCCTCAGGACATCAAACTACATCAGTAACTGGAATTTCTCGATGGAGCCACAGTGCTATTAAAATACAGCTGAACTAAGTACTTGCAGTTTGGTCTGTCATTACTTATTTAGTGAGATGCAAAATTGATCTTCACTTTAAAGGGCTCTTTCAAAGTCTAGAGGCAGCAGCACTTGCTCCCTCCTTGTGCTGTATAATAGAGGTGTTCCTAATGAAATTCAGAAGGAGCTGGAGGCAACCAGGGAAAACCACAGCCAACTTTATAACAGACAGATTTATGTTCAGGGATGTCCTGCTCTTTGAATGAGTTATTCTGCACAGGGCAGGGATAACAGTTTCACCATTCATGGGTCGTACAAGCGTGGCAGAAGGTCAAGTTCCCTGGTGGTGCTCGGTCTGAGCCCAGGGCTGGGGCTGCCGTCACATCTGGAGCTGAGCAGAGCAGGTCCATCCCATTTCCTACTAAAGCATCCCAGGGAGCCCACTGGGACCAGCTGGGAGCAGAATTGGGCCCAGCCCATTCCACCCTGGGGAGGAGCAGATGGCAGGTACTGGTGGTGGCGGCCGACGTGGGGCAGAGCTGAACCAGTGACCTCGAGGTGAAAGGCTTCGTATCTCCCATTATCAATCCCCAGAGCCCCCTCAGGAGTAAGTGTTGATACATTAATCTTTCTGACTGATGGAAACAAACTGCAAATACAACATTCCACAGGGGAATCTTTATTTACACTGAGGCAAAACCGTGCTTAAAAACATAAAGTTAAGGACATGCTTAGGTTTCAGTCTTTCCTCAGAAATCTTCCTACTTAATGCCATCCTTTTTCCCTTCCAAGTACTGAATTTAAAGGGCCTGTCATCACACATTAGTCTCTGAGCACAGCCCCAGCATGGATGGCTGCAGTAAATAATAAACTGGTGTTTGAGTTTCCTCCTGTGCATGCTGTCCTTCTAAATAGTTTAATAACAAAGGAGTATATTTCAGAGTGCTGCTGGAGTGCCTTGATGAAACATGTGGTGTAGGATAAATACCTCCACATCAGGACACTTTTCAAAGCCATCAGGCAGAGGGGTCAGTCTGCTGTGGGTTTTTTTAAAACTGCACAAGCTAATGCTTTAAGAGTGTCTTGATGGAATCAGGGAAATTGGATTGTCCCCCCATTTGCTGGCCTAAAACAAGCCTTTTTTTATTTATCCCATTAGAGGAACACAAGAGAAACCTTTTAAACGTCACTAAAATTTTTTCCTGCATTGCAAAACCCAGTCAAAAGGGTTTTAATTTTCCCTGAGACCTCTTAAGTAATGCAGTATGTCAAGGTTTAATACATTGTGTATAGGGGATTGTCTACATTCTGTGTTGCTGCACCAGGGTGATTCTGTAGGGTCGGTCCTGGTCACTGGATTTTGATGCTGCCAGCACCAAGCTGCCCAACTACCCCACAACACTTCAGATGAGGTCTAGCGAACAAACAGGCAAGTGATAATGAGATGCAGCTTCCCATGGACCAGTTCAGGAACTCCCAAAAATTCAGCAGTGCTGGTCACTCTCCAGTGATTTTGTTCTGCAAGTTGGGGCTCTCTGGTTTCGGGAGAGCCTGTGATTTATAGGCTTTATTTACTTATTTATAGGAGGGCTAGAAAGGCTTGGCAAGAGGTGCTTATGTACACAAGGCTCCAGATTCCCCATGGATATTTAATATGACAAACATAAACTGTGTCCCAGAGGCAGACTGCAAACTGGCAGCACACAATGTGCTTAAGCACAACAGCTAAAGATGGCAACGGGGGCACAGACCCTTGGAAGGCTGGGCTGGTGCCCACTCCACCCTTCTCTGTCCCAAGAGCTGAGGGCATTAATGCCAAAACAGCTTCTCAAGGCCCCTCAGGGTCCATCCCACTTGTCAGCCAGCCTGGAAGCTACGAGTGGTCTGATCTCCCAAAGTAATCCCAACTAGTAACATTTGCTACTAAAATAGACCATTACTTTGCTCCTACAGGATATGGGAGTTTTGTATCCATACTGTTCATGTTTGTTTTTGCAGACAGTGAATCAATGTCATACTACAGGCAAAAGAGGACCTGGGGTGCCATGTTATTTTGGGCTGAATAAGTAATTCTCCCCAGCCCTGGGTTTGCAGAGAAAAGAGGACCTGCAGAGCAATGAGTGTCCAAGCCTTAAGCCTTACGTCCCTGACTTCACACATGCGCACTGAGAGCTGGGAAAGGTGCAGAGCCAAGGAGAGTGAGGAAGAGAAGACACATCCCAGCCTCTCACCCAGCCACAATAAAACACAGCCCTGAGACTAAGATACTGCCTCCTGATCTTTCCTGTAGACTTGTATAATCTATTTTACAAAATGTCAAAATTCAGCATGAAAATTGGAAAAAAGGGGGTGGGAAAAAAAAAATAAATCAGACTGGTTGGTTATTGGACCAAGGGCTGTGTTAAAAGGATCAGGAGGTGGTGGGCCAAGTGGTGGAGGAGGGAATGGGATAAAGTAGTGGGTCTAATCAAATCAGTTTAAAAAGCTGCAGCCTCTCCGAGTTAACCTTGCCAATCAGAGAGCGAGCGGGAGCATGTCTGCGCACATTAAAGCGGGAGCGTGTCCTTGAACCCGCGGCGTATTCCAGGCTGTGTACCCAACACCCTCGGCAGACAGCAGGAGGAGAGCCCAGGATTAGGCACCCTCCTTAGCCTCGCTCAAGTGGAAGTCAACACGGCAAAGGCAGCTCGGATGCTTCCCTGTGATTAGAGGTGAGCTCATGGGATTAAGCCGGCAAGAGTTGGAGAAATGTTAAAAAACAAACAAACCAAAAAAAGAAAAAGGAACAAAAGGAGAAACCCTCCCATTGACAAACGCTGTCACATTGAGCCTGGCAGCTGTGGAGAGGCATTACTAACCTTCGCTAATGACTAAGGGCACTGAAGTCACTTTAAAATAAATATTCACTAGGAATTACATGGGTAATCTAAAGGGATTATCCTGCTGCCTTAACAGGTCCATAAACTGAACGTTAAATGGTCTACGCAAGTATTTGCATTAATTTTGACCCAAATCAACCCTTCTGCTAAAAGCTGTGGAAAGCCAGATTCAATTTGGGAAACCACGTGTCTGCTTGGAGTTAGCATTCTTATAAATTCCCTCGGATCCTATGTTTTCTGAGGGGAAAAATGGGGCTGAGCTCTTGGAAGCCAGGAGCCTGCCAGCAGCCAGGGAAAGGCTTTAGCAGAAACACACACTCAGAACATGAAGCAGCAAGCACAAATCCAGCCTCCCACATAATCCAGTCTCTGTGGCAGAAGTACCCGTGTTCAGAGTCTTAGCTTGAGGCCACCTTCCCTACGGAGACAGGGAAAGCAGTGTGGGGAGAAGGAGCTCTGCCAAAGTGAATGGACAAACTCCGTGCCTCAGTTTCCCCACCTGTAAAAGGGGGATCGTGGGATGTGCCTTCCAGTTGGGGCACTTTTCCCTTTGCCTCAAACTACAGGGAGGGAGTCTCAGCTGGAGCAGTGCTGGGTGTCTGAGCCAGGCTCAGGTTGCTCAGGAGAGCAGGAGTTAAGGCAAGAGGGACTGAATGATGGGATGAGAGCAGCTCCTGTGCACCAGGTGCAGCTCCTGAGAACAACATCACTGTCTCCACATGAAAACGTGCAGTCTGAAAACACACAGATGCCTTAAACCCACCATATAAAATGCCCAAATTGCATCTGATTCCAAAGATCCTATCAGATACAAGCAGGGAATAAGTATTTCAGCCAAATAAATAGAAGTGCATCAATGCTTCCTTCCAGCAGGCATTTCAGACCCAACCTTGGAAAAAGGACTCAGGGTGTTCCTCCTTTCTTCTAGAAACTGAGGAAAGTGAGGGATAGAATCAAGCTGCTTGAAGCACAAAAATCCACTACATCAATGGATCTGAAGAAACCACGTCCCTGGAGTCCTTTGGGGTCTCCTGTACAACTTAAGGAAAAGAAGAATCAAACACAAAAGGAGGCTGGCAGGAAAAACAGTCCAGAAAAAAAATAAACCAAGATTTAAAAAGCTTGCTATTACTGATGGAGGGAAGAAAAGCATTTGCAAGCTTTATGTTTTTTCAAGACTTCTTCAGAAAGTTACAGCCTTTTTTTTTAAGGTTAAAAAAAGCTAGGAAAGTCTAACCTGGTAAAACCTAATTTCACAGGAAATCTTCTTTGAAAGCCTTGGCAACAGGAGTGGAAGTGGTGTCTGAAGGCAGTGTGGAGGAGTACTCTAACAACAGCATTTTAAACTCAAATGCCAGGCAAACAGTAACTGCAAGTAAAGCCAGTTTTACACACTGTCAAATGAAAAATCATTCCAGTAAATGAGATTTCTTCTCTCTGAAATACATACTTTTATGAACTTCTAAATATATGCTAGAAAAAATTAACAGATAAAACCAACTTCTGTCTTTAAACAAGATGAATTCTCCCCCTTCCTTTTAAAATAAACAAAGAGTTTCAAAGTTTTCTTTATGTACCATAAAAGAATTATAAAGGTGAACAGACCAACATCCTCCACACTCATTTCGCTCAACTAACAGTGACCTAAACAATCTCTTGCAGCTGAAGGAGCCATGAACAAAATTGAGAACATCCTTCAGTCTCCACTAAGCCAGCTCTAACACAAAATATGAATTGCTGTAAAAAAAGCACAATTACTATTTTTCCTTTCTATCCCAGCTGGCAAGGGCTGGGATAGGAAAGTTTTTAATGAGGAGAGACAGAGCCTGGCAGGGCAAACCCCTGTCCACAGGGATGTCCCTACAGGTGCAGGAGAACTGGGAACACCAGCCCTGTGGGGTGAGCTGGCAACATCAGCACTTTCTCATTTGGTGGAAAATTCACACCTGCAAATACACTTGCACTTATCAACAAGGCCTGGAGCCTTAAATAGGGATGTAGAGCACCTGCAGGCTTTAAATTGGCAGGAATCACATTTAGGTGTCTATTAACAGGGAACACCTGTGGGATGGGCTAACACTGGCTGTTTTGTGCTGTAGCCCCCAAGGATGTGAGTGAAAAGGGAGATGTCTCAGCAGAATCAGTCACTTCTGCTGCAGCCCACCCCCCAACAAAGCAAGAGGAAGCCTCCTAGCCATGTTAAACAGGGATATTAAACTATGCTGCTTCCAGAGAAGCTCCTCCAGAAAGTCATCATTCCATCCCGGATAAATCACCCTACTGCACCTCCTGGTCATGCCACAAAGCCTCCCAGCCTCTAAAGCAGAATAGAAACGAGAGCTCAAGAGCTTCAGTTTGTACCAAATGCAGGGCCCTGAATACCTAATCTGCTAAGCTAAGGTAAGTATAGAGCCCTTCTATGGGCTGCATCAATCTCTGATGCCTAAGGAAGGCTCAATTTGGATCTACAAATGCACTGATTACTGTCTTTCTCTGGGCTGATACAGGCAGTAGGGTAAGGAAAAGTTGGGCAATCTCCAGGGACAAAGTTTTCTTTGTTTTTCTTCTCCAGAACACCCAGTTATGGGTGACTACTGACTTTGACCATCCTCCTCCCTCAGGAAACCTTTTCTAAGACAAACCTTTTCTAGAGAACCTGGTTTCCACATTCCTGTTGCTATTCTATTAAATGTTCTGCAAAACTCACCCCGTATCTTGTGACCCTGTGAAGGGAGAAGTCCCTATGATTTTTATGGAGTTGTAGCTGTCATCAGAGCAACTGTGCAACAGCATAAAATTCAAAGATAGACAGCTTCCCTGGGTGGCTTTTCACACCTTGAGTGCTCAGGAGACAATACCCTTCTCTGAGAGGAGGCACAGTACTGTGGAGCGATGGTACATATTAATTTCTAAAAGAGGATTTTAATCATGCAACGTCCTCTGCAGTCGCACAGAATTTAATCTCATTGCTGACAGTGGGTGATGGGGGAGCATGTTAAGTGGAAAAGTTGTATTCAAGACCTTCTTGCAGGTATGTGCTACAGGCAGTCCCTTGGGAGGAAGAAAATGACCCAAACCTGTCTCTCTGGCTGCTGACCACCCCAGCCCAGAGACCTCACATACCTTATCCACTCACACAGCACAAATGCAGGCACATTCACAAAGTTCTGCACAAGGTTGAAGTACACGTGTTAACACAGTTAGCATTTATCAAGCCTTACTTTACAAATATTGATTTATTAATCTAGGCAAGACCCAGGGATATATGCACATAGTATTCCCACGTTAGTTACAGAAACTGAGACGCGCAAAACCCCCCCACTGTCTGACTTGCTCAAGGTCGAACGAGGAACACAGCCCACTGCCAGGATTAGCTTCAGGACGCTGAGCTCCCACTGTTATGCTGTGACTATCAGGACATGCTGTCCTTTTCCACACTGCTTCTTCCCTCTTCTTGTAAGATCTGTCTTCGCCTAAGCCTGTATTTAGTGATACTCTTACATTTACTTAGTGATATGGGAAGGAAATACTGAAATTTGAAAACCATGAGCTGAGAACTCTCAGCTGCTGTAAGACCCACCATGACTGGGCTGGCACCTGTCTTCTGGATGGTTATCTTCAGTCTTCTTCTACTTTCACTACGGACCACCTTCAGGCAGCTTAACAAATCTTGATCAATGAAACAATTAAGTGTTTCAGACAAAGATCCAATAGGAATTAATATAATTTGTTCCACCAGTTTTAATGGGACCTTAAAGTTTATACAGGAGGTTGTACTTGGAATTGTGAAACAATTCTTTCTTAGAAGCTGCTGTGAAACCAAAGAATGTTAGTTCCAATCATTTCCTAGGAGGGATGAAATTCAATGGGCACCCTAAGTGATAGCCCAACAGAATACAATTCCATAAAATCCCTAAAGTTCAACGAAAAAGGGTGCATGTTTCCAAGCAGCACACCCCTGATAACTCCTTTCTAAAGCAGGTCAAACCTCCTGAAGGGGTAAGTCACTCTTAACCATTCTTTTGAGCTATTAGACCAGCTTTGGACTACTAATGGATAAAAATGAAGTATGAGACAACAGATCTACTAGCTTCAAAATCCTGAGGAATTGGAAAGAACGGCCATGTGCTTTTGCATTCCACAGCTGTGCCTGTAGCATGGGAGAATTGTAAAAAAATTTAAAGTATCTGAGTGATACACACTAAACCAGAAAGAATAGCTTTCAGAAGACAAGAAATTAGGAGGATCCTGCAGAACCCTGCAGGAAAGTCATGGCAAGGCTTTAGGCACACTCCTCTATAATTTATGTTGCTGAATGCACGGTATGTTCTTTCCACTCTCAGTTGGCCTGGAACATGGGAAGTGTGCTGCTGCTTAGGCAGCCAAAGTCCAGCCCAAAGTCTCAGGGTAGAAAACTGCATGAAAGAAGAGGATGAAACTTTATCAAACACTGAACGCCTAATGACAGAATTAAAGCCTACGTTAGGCTGTTGTCTTTCTCCAGTTGCTCCGTCATTTTACTCCTAAAATCCTTGATTTTGTTAACAAAACCTGGGGAGGAAAGTTGATTACTTGAATGTGTGAGACATCATCTCCTTTAAGTAGTATGTTATTCATAAATACAAAAAAATTCTATTTATTTTTCCCATCAAAACCAAATCCATCATATTTGTGACGTAATTTTAATTTATTTTTAAGAATAATTCGAGTATTTCCCTGTAAAGACTTTTTAAATTTTAATTCCATTTACAAGTACCTGGGCACAAGACAAAACAACTAGTAGTCTGACGGATAAGAAATGTTTCATTTGCTGTTTTCTAGCCTGATTCAAATGTAAAAATTAAGAATGTGAATAGACTGGGTTGAACTACTTAATTGAGCAAACGTGGACAGACATCGTGTATCTGATTAGCAAACTAAGAAGTAAATCTACTACAAAGGCTATATTTAGCTGCGAATGAACATATTTTAATGACTACTAACCAATGATAATCAACCTTTCCTTAGAAAAATAACCAAGAACTAGATTTAAATTGATTATTAAATCAATTAAATCAATCCAACCTGTCAGAATCTCCCTCATTAGAGTCACCCTTTGATGCAGCGCTGCTGCCTGTATGGTATGGCCACCCAGGCAAACCACAAAATGCTGCAGTGCCAACGGTGCAGTGATATGTAGCATCTTCCCAGCACACCCACCCAAAATTACACCAGACTCTCCTGAGTCCTGATGTGTGCCCAGACCTGTCCCAAACCGAGCCCATCCATTAATGCATGGAGCCCATTAATATGTCCTATTTTCCTGTATTAACCAAACACAAAAAAGTGAGTCCATGTAACAAGCCTGACCCATTTTGAGAGTCCAGTGAACAGACTTTTATTTCTTAGTAAAAAAATAAAAATTGCGTTTAAATATAAAGCAACCAGTTGCAGCATTGTGGGATTAGTTGGATGAATCCTTCAGTGGATATAATCAGCTTAATGGCAACAAAGATCACAGCACAGTTACTGCAGCTGACACTGAGAGCACTTCACCAACGGAAAAGGTTTGCATGAGGCTGAAATAGTCCCTTTTATTTCCAACCTCTTTCCCTCTCTCTCTCTCTGTGCAGTCAACATCCCCATCAGCTCCATTAGCATGAAAGAATTAAGGAGGGAAATGGGTAGGGTGGAGCAATTTACGTCTGTGGGTCAGCATACTTACACAGCGTCATATAATTCAATTAAATGGACAAATAAAGTGGTGCTAGTTGTTTTCCAAACTCAGGTTAATTTTAACTTAATTCCCACACTGCTGTGGGCCAAAGGGCTGTCTGAGGCTGCCTGATACATGGCTAAATGGCCAGCTGTCTGTTATGGAAAGGAATGCTGTATGAGCCCTCCTGCTTTCTTCTTAGGGTACTCTTAATAGCATCCTTACTCTGAGGATATTCTTGGTATCCTCATCTTGCCACAAAAGAAGAAGAGACTGAAAGCAAAGACTTGATTCCCCTTGAAACACCTCTATTTGCACTGGCAAATCCATGGCTTTATATTACAACTTTTCTCACTTTTACATTACAAAGACCCTCAAAACAATAGAACATAATAGATGGAGGGAGATTTTAGCCTGTAAGAAATTAAAACCCACTATTTCTCAGGCTTCTTGAATTGAGACTTTCATCACTAAATCCAGTGATTTACCTCACACAGACAGTATTAACACATACAAAAAATAAGCAACTAAATTCTGATTTATTTACCATTAAATATTCTCTTTCTGGGTTTTGCTTCCTCAAGGAAAAATACCCTGAGATGCAGGTGAATGCTCTGATAACTGAAAACCGCCATGGGTAAATACAGAAGGCCCACAAATCTACTACCTGGAAGAAACTGATGGATAGATATGGCAAAAAGTAGGAACACCTCAGGAACAAGGTGTTTTGCTGTAGAGCTGGCTAAGGTCTTCTCTCTCTGAGCTGGTGCCACTCAAGCCTGTGCAGCTGCACTTCGGAACAAGAGCTCTGAAGGAGAATTTAATTTCTGTTTGCAGAACAAAGACCTTTTTAGTATCACAATGTTTTTGAAGCCTTTAAAATAAATCAGCGCCTGAAGATGCGCAGCACTTTCCATAAATAATGCAAGTGTTCCTCCTTTTCCTCAGCCAAAACTTCCTTCCTCCAGGACGTCAGTGCAACACCCCGCTGCCACAATCCGCACCGGGAATACTTGCATTTCAGCAGTTCTGCAGGGATATAATTTGTAAAGTGCTAGGCAAATAAGCACACACTGAATTGGGGGAATGTTATTGACAGACTACCTGGCACGAAGCTTTCAAGCCCACCAGGAATGTCGGGAGGCCAGATTTGCACATGTCAAGTCCATCACCTCACGAGGCTTTCAAAGTTTTGCTTTTTGTGACGCCACAAAACGCATCTCCAGAGCCATTATATGAATTAGTTGGAAAAGAGCAGGGGTGGGGGGGGAAGGAGGAGGAGCAGCTAAGAACAGCAATACACCCCTGTGAGGACATTTAGAAGCATCTGGCTCAGAGATATTAAGAAAGGAAGGAAAAATTAATCATGCCGGCTGGGAAAAAAAGCCTGGCATCAGCACAGCCACCTTGTCATAAGGCAGATATTAATAATGTGAACCCCCAGGGAACACTCAGACATCTGAAAGATCCACTTGTTGGCTCTCACTGAGCAGGCAGGTTTAACTGATGTCTCTTTGAAACCTTCTGAATCTTCTGCTAAAACACTGCTTAGGAATTTTTTTTTTTAGCAGCAGAACAGAACCCTCAGTGATAAAGATCATCTATTTACTGCATTTCTCTCTTTTGCCTGGATGGTATCAAAGAAAACACACCTAACAGACCTGTAGCTCCCCAGTAGCTGTGTAAGACATGTGAGAGAAATGGGGGGGAAAACTGGTTGAGTATTTTAAAAAGAGAAGAAGCAAAAAGGATCTTGCTGGAATGGAAGACAATGGGAAAAACCACGCCTGGCCAAGACACTGCGCCTTAAATATAATTCCTTTGGGTTAGGGTAGGATGTACAGTTTGTGGCAGCAACAATAACTAGAACTCACATTTTCACGAGAGTTTACTTAGGCAACAAACCATGGCAAACCCCTCCTGTTTCTCTGCTTTCTTACTTGTCCAGAGCTGCAGCAATCTTTCTTGCCCAACACACTGATAGCCAACATGGTAAAGGAACCACTAATCTGCTTGTATTTGGGAAACGAGGAGTGCTGCTAAAAGCACACCAGACACCCCCAACAAATCTTGTATTTCTGATCTTGCCACAACTTCAGATTCCCAGGACACACAGCTGACCCACTGAAATGTAGCACCACCTACAAACCAAGTGTCTCAAAGATGAAATGCTGATGGAGAAGCACAAAGCTGGATGTTACTATGCTATTTGATGATGCAGGAGATGCCACCATAGAAGCCAACAAGCATCCACGTGAAACAAGACTGGTCGTGGTTGTGGCTGGCAAATCTAGAGGCACAATCCTCCAATTAGGGAATATTGCTCAGATATTCTCTATTTAGAAACAGCAAACTGCAGGTTTTAAATGGAAGATGACATCCTGGAGACCAGCACTGTACCAGGTGTTGTCAGTAGCTGGGCACAAGGTTGAAAGTATCATCCATCCAGAAATGCAGTGCCACTGTCTGCTTGAATCAGAAACAATTTTGCAGCTGGGTGACTGTGTTTTGAAACCACGCTATCACAGGAGGAAACATTTTCTGCATGGGGTACAGCTGTGCCACATTCCTATGCAAATGAAGTAATTTTCTCTTTTTCTCTATGAAAAGTCTCCCAATTCTTCCCCATCACTGATTTTTTCTCCCGATGGACTTGATAAAATGCGGCACTTGCGGGGGTTTTTTTAAACTGATCACAGCAAGGGACAGGCTCATACCTAAGATAAATGCCAATAAAAGTCCCATTGACTCAAGCAGGGAATTCACGTGTTTGTCCTTTGTCAGAAGTCCTCAGTGGTGACACCTTTCCATCCGTTAAATCCTCAGTAAGCCTACTTCTGCCATGACCCTCCGTGTGACCGCTGCCTGGCATCGCCTGGGGAAGCCAGGAGCCAAGAATACCATTTTTCTGCTGATCTCTGTTTTGTTCTCTTACTTTCATTCACTCAGCCTTTCCATTTGCACTACCTGTTGCACTGCACAGGATGCCAAGATGATCTCTTTGGGATAGGGATGGTCTTTGCTCTTGCTTGATGCCTTGATTTATAATTTACACAGGCACAAGAGGAATGCCTGAGGTGATAGGGAAAATCCCCCAATCAAACTCCAATGATTTAATCCAGGTCTAAATAGCTTATTTATATTATCTTCCATCTTCGACTCAATACACATTTATAGTCTTTACATCCCAAGTGGCTGGGCTTAGCAAGTTGTTTTGTACCAGCTGGTGAGTGCAAACTGACCACATCCACACTTAACTTTTCCACCTGAGAAGTAAAATGAATGATTTAAAGTCACCATAGCTCCGAGATTTCCTGCTGCTGCGAAACATCCAGATCGAAACTGCCTTCACGGCTTAAATTGACCTCTTTTACTCTGCAATTAGCACTGGAGGTAAGGGGGTATGTGATCACTTCCCAGCATTCCAAAAACAAGCACTTGGTCATTAAGCTGTGAAAAATTGATCATTTGCAATTGCTGAGCCGTAACTTTACAAATCTCTTCAGAGTTTGACCACTGGAATTCGAAGTGTGATGCTCAATTTCATACCACTTCAGAAGCCAAATTGCCATGTAATCTGTGAGCATTGCTTGAAAGTACCCTGACAATAAGCAGCAGGAATAGGGCACCACAGAGAAGGGAACCAGGCAGCTTTGGCAGACCTGGCTTGTGACTCAGATTTCATCTGCACAGTGATTAAAACTTGGGTTTAAAAAAACAAAAAGAAAATAAAAGAAGAGTAAGTTGAAATGGCCTGCACAGAGGTAACACGGCCACTGGCTGAGGCCAAGCATGTGTCAAGACCTCCAAACCAGTGCTGGATAAGAACAACCTTTAGTACTACTCCCATTCCTTTCCCCTGCCTCCCAAAAATACTGTTGAATGTACAGTAAAGGAAGGAAATACCACAAGGGAGGGAAAAAATCAATTAAAAAAAATTTGCAAACCATTGTGTTAGAGCATCTCTTTTAGAGCAGCCACTTTTTATCTGCAGGGCAAGTAATTGCAGTACTATGGTGGCAGTAACATCGTGCATCAGAGAAGGTGACAACATTTTTAGGGTATTTATTGTGAGCATACTAAATTCAGGACTGTACCCTGCAAATTAATTTACAAGGGTGGCAGAAGTCAGCTGGCTAGAGCTGCTATTGCTAATAGCTAGAAAAGACCCACTTAATCACTTTGCATTTTTATTTGTAGAAGATAAAGAAACATTTCTTTCACTAATAGTTTCATGCTTGTTTCATCTCATTTTATTCGGACTGCAAGATCTGTTTAATTTCATTTCATCAGTTTTCTAAGGTTCTTAAAAGTACCATATTTTTATAATCTTGTTATATCCATGAGATAAAAAACGATTATTTGCCCCCACCATTTCCCAAATGGGAAACCACGGCAGAAAGAAATCAAGTGACTTGTTCAAGGTCACGCCGGGATTCTGTAGCAAAACTGGAGAATTAGAAACCTGAACCTGATTCTGAAAAGAGCTATAAAGGGAATTTCCTCACTGAATCCACAGGGATTCTACAGATCTGGGCATCTACTGCTATGTTTTTTAATACCATATATAACTGTGGAAATGCAGCTTTGAATGGAGAGATGCTGTTATTTCTCTCAGCTGAGAAAAAAAAGCAAATTCTCTCAGTAATAAATACAACTAACCCACCACCACTCCCAGGTGGGGGGAGCCTGAAGTTTAGCCAAAGCACTTTAAAGATATCAGTTGCTGGTTCTTGAAAATTCAAACAGCAGGTCTGCATCATTGTGTGGCTCTATGAAGAGGAAAAAATCATAGCATTCATATTTTATTTTTTTTTCCCTAAACCTTAGCAGAGCCACAACTCAAGCTAAGGGAAAATATCTATCTCAAAGTTCTGTACATTCAGGACATGTGTTGCTCACAAACATCTTACTGTTAAGTGGTGAATTGTTCAGCACTTGGATTTTTCTGCTAATTTTTATACACCACAAAATAAATTACTTAATCCCTCCCTTCCCCTGATGACAGCTGCCTATGAAGTTTTGTTTGCACTGTTTAACAGTCTCAGGAACTGTTTCGCCCTTGCCCAGGCTGGGCAGGAATGAAGCAGGAGTGCACAAACAGTGCAACAGAAACCTGGAGAGTGAAACTTGGAAGGAGAAGGTTGAGGTTGTGCAATGGATGGGACACAAATGAGGAGAACAGTATATAGCAGAACAGCAATCAGTATATAGTAACAGTAGCATTCAGCATTAGTAAGTGTGTGTGTATATATATATATGCATCTATACATATATACATACACACACTGAACAGCTGCCTTCTTCACTGCATTCTGACCACATAAAGCAAATGGAAAACAAGAGGTGTTAGCCAGGGGCAGTTTCAAAAGGGTGTGAGGGTACAGAAGTACCCTTTATACACAAAGAAATAACAAGAGTTGCTCATCACATTAAAACCTGACACCTGACCAGCCAAGGCGTTTGCGCTACACCTTTAACCTAAACCATGGAGCTGAAGAGATCTTTTGAACATTTCTGGCAAGCTGGATGTGAACAGATGCTTTAGCCTTATGCAGTGTTAATGGGAGGAGCAGGTATGTCAAACTAAGTCACTGGCTGCATCCAAGCTGCGGTTTCCATCTCTCTTCCAAGCTGTGTTGAAGTGCATTGGCAGAACAACATCCATCAGGGATGTAACGAATGCTGACCACAGCAGGATTTGTCCTCTGCAAAGAGGATATGAGTAGAACAGTCAAATCTGCATAAACATTGCATTAATAACAGGCTGGGTGAAGATTGCATTTTAATACTGAACTCCAGCTGAAGTACCTGCTTATTTAAAAGTTCAGAGAAGCTTCTTCAATTGCTGGTATTGATGAATATTTCAGTACCCACTCCCGGGGAAGGTTGTGTGCACAATGCAGTTGCACAGATCCCAGGCCAGGACCTCATGCTTCTTCCCTGGTTTAGGAGTTCAGGGATCAGCAATGCAGTCAACACTCAAAATCATGACATGCTTGGGCAAGGGTTGGGAAACCAGCCACTGTTAGCACATGCAAATCCCTTTGAACACAACATTTTGGAGGTCAGAGCAGAACCATTGGCTGCTTTTCTGAAGAACAGGCAATACCACATCTGCCTCTGCTGGTTTCTCTCGCACTACAAACCTACCTTAATGATTATTTACACTTCCCTCTTCCACCCTTCCTCTCTCCTCTTATGTAAACACACTATAAATACAGACTTGGCATAAAGCCCATCAATCCACTGCTCAACTTCCCCTGATCCTAAAGGTCTTTCTCTGGACAAGCTGTGATTTAGCTCCAAGGTCCTGTAAGCCTGAGCAACTTCTTCCAGCCTCCATCAGCACTAATGGGACACCTGCCCTTGTGCTACCCAAGAGACACCCATACCTTGAGAAACCAAATCCGAATTTCAGCATGACTCACATGGACTTCTTTATGGACATCCTTCTCCTGCGGCTTCCATGAGCCCTGTAAGGGTTCTTCAGGGTTTTGGAGGGAACACTGGCAAAAGTTACCCTACACTGTACATGCCACAGGACTTTGCCCTGAAGAAGACCAAGACCTCTGGCCAGTGTCAGATAATCCGTCACTATAAGCTACTTGCATCCAAGCCAGATATTTATTGCTATTGATCTGCCTGGTCCCAGTGAAAGACTTTTGTTCTCCCAACCCGGGACTTTGACCTCAATTAAGTTATGAATTTCAATCCGATAGACTGCTCCACTTACCCTGCTGCTCTCCCTGACTGGATTAATTAGAATTAGCTAGGCTGGGAGTCACCCCGAGCGCCTCATGGATCATGTTATTTTAATAATAAATAAAGAGACAGCAGCAGCATACAAGGAAGGATTTTGAAAGATTGTTCATCCAAGAGCATCATTCAGGGCCTGCCAATACTAATTTCTCTGAGTTTGATTACCTCATTTACTTCTTTTTATTTCTATTCATTAATTGAGTTTTATCCCCCATTACTTCAGCTCCCCAAATGTGCCCTTCCTATAAAGGAACCAGACACACGCTTTGCTGTTACAAAGTTTCATTACTGCAGCTCATCAAAAGTATAGTTAGCAGGAATGGAATAGTCATTAAGCATTTAATAATCTAATAGTGCTGAGAAAAAAATATATATAACAGGGGAGGGGGAAGGGAGGAAGAGGGACAAGACAAGCCTGTCTGTTGCCATAAAGAGTGCACCAAGGGCTCTCTGTACAGATAGTTTATTGGCTGGTGGACAAAACCAAGTGTCTTCCAGAAGGTAACATCTAACACTGGAGAAAAATGCATATATCCATCAGGATATTTTCAGACATCACAACAATGCCTTTGGAATGAGGCTAAACCCAGTTGAATATCAAAGGAATTTGATTGGCAAGGGGAAGTTTCCAAACTAGTGAGTCGGGGCCTGCTGGCTACATTACCCTTATTACTTCTCTTTCCCTATAAAAGCAATTACATACCCAAAGATGTCGGGTTGCCCAGGCCTGTACTGAAATGGATTGTCTCGGCCAGCCATGTCACAGCCATACTACAGAGTTATTGACCCATAAAGGAACACTTATTTGTCATGCTCATTTTAATGTTTAATTGGCTGGAACAGCAGAAGTGGATTTAGCTGATGGAAGTTTACCAATGCATCCAGCACTGGTACCCAGCTTGCAGACAGCCAACTCCCAACACGGGGACAAACACCACAGACATTTCAATGCACCTTCATATAAGTTCAAGGCCTTTGTTTCTTGAGAAACCTTTATTCCAGCAAAGCTGAGCCTTGTCAAAAGAGGGCGGAAGACCCATTTCAACACGGAATGTCTAAGTTGGGGCAGTTAGATAAACTAGAAGGTTACTCCAGGATACAATTTACTTGTTTTGTTGCAAAAGGGAGCAACTGAGTAGTTTTTCTGTGACAGGCAGAGGGAGGATGGCACCAGCCTTTGCTTCCCTATGCAGGCAAGCACTAACACAATTTCTGCTATGGGGATGCCTGTTCACATGGACTTCCAAAAGTCTTTGGACACACCTTTTCAACAAATGCTATTAAGTAATGCTGCCACAGACCAAGGGGGAAGGTCTTTGCACTGCTTGAGAACTGATTACAAAAGCAGAGATTGAATAGGAATAAACTATCAGCTTAGGCAACTGGTGATCACTGGAGCCTCAGAGCTTGGGTTGTTCAACCACAGAAGCGAACAGGGGAAGTCCACTGAGAGTGAAGCATCTGTTAAACCAAAAGCTGACTGTAAGATGCTACAAAAGGATCTCAGGGAGACAGGGTGAAAAACCTGCAGGTGAAATCCAGTGCTAACAAACACCAAGTAATGCACACGTGGAAAAACAATCTTCGGTCTAAATCCAGAGCAACAGAACTAGCTATTCTCTCAGTGGAAACAGATCATGAGTTATTACAGACACCTCTGTAACACCAGCTCAGTATTCAGTGGTAGTTAATAAAAGGCAAACAACAAGGAGACATTTGGGGGAAAAAAAAAAAAAAAACAAAGAGAAGAGGAAATAAGAAAACGCCATTATATTGCTTCATTATAGCTCATATTGCACTTACAGCCTGGGTGCTGGGAGAAGTGCTGCTGCCTTAATCTGAATGGAAATAAGGAAGAACTGGAAGTGACTCAAAGAATGCCAAGGAGCAAAGTTACTGAGCAGCTTCCAGGATTAAAGAGATAAAACTCCTCAGTCTGAAAAAGAGGTGATCAAGGGGAATCAAGGAGGCCCATAAAGTCAAAAGCAGGACAGAGAAGGTAACTGGGGGAACAATTACTGTTTCTCATTACACAAGAATGATGGGCTCTCACACGGAATGATCATGACTAGTGCAAAGCAAATGCACAGTTAAACTACAAAACTCCCACTGGCATAACAGGTTGGAAATCCAAAGAGGGATGAAAGAAATCTATCAAAGAAAAATCCAGGAGCACAGAGATAATACCAATGGTTCAGCAAGCCTCCAAGCCACAGACTCTGGGAAAATATATGAAATTATCTCTGTATGCTTACCCTACTCTGTCCCCTAAGCATTCACTCATCCCTGCCACTGGAGACATGACACTGAGTTACAAAGTCTCCTGCACTGACACTGTTCTCATGGATGCTGAACTAACATGTTCAAGTTGAGAGACGGGAAACTCCTAAATTAGCTTTGCCATTTTCAGTGCCATTTTGCCACCTACGATCCACAGAGCCAAGAGACAGCTATAAACACTAAAAATCTTACTCAAAATCTCGCCAAAATAAGCATAAAGAGTTATTGTCTCAATACCTAAATTCTTAGAAAAATCTTATTTAAGGAAACTAACAAAAGTACTTTGCACCAAAGACTGCAAATTCAAGATGCTCCAGTGATGCACCTGGAATCTGTTTGGGCTTTTTTGTGGTTGGGTTTGTTTAGTTTTGTTTTTTAGAGGAAACTCTAGGAGACAACTGCTGACAACAGATGAATACAAAATTCCACTTGGAAAGTAAAGCCAGGCTTTCTCAAATTGAAACGTCCTCAGGGAGAAGGTGAGTGGCAGAATTTAACTCCTTCGAACCCGGGAATGCTTTTGCAAGGGGCCGAATGCAAAGGATGATGTTTTAGGAACCATCTCTCCGGAGTGAAGAGGAGCTGATTGGCAGAGGTGGCTCCTCTGGCAGGGAGAGGTGACTAGGAAATGAAGCAAGGCTAGAGACCATTCCTAGGGTGATTAGAGACCATTCCTAGGGTGATTAGAGACCATTCCTATGGTGATGTGCTCACGTGAAGAACCAGCTTGGCTGCCAGTGGTATCCTGTTTGCGCAGTTAACCAAACACCTTAATGAGGGATTAAAGAATGTCCAACAATGACTTTAGGAATTACAGGTGTTTTAACACGTGCTTATTTCAAAGATGACCCCAAGACCAAGGGGCATGGGACCCTCCCCTGTCCTCGCAGGGAGGCACTCACGGTAAGGCTCTTTCCTGCCTCTGCAAGGACATATGAAGACAGTAGGAAGTAAGATCCCTGTTTCTCCTCTGCAGCAGAACACACATGAACACCATGGTGCCACCTGCATTGACCCCAAAGCTCACTGCTGCTGCTGGCTTCTGTCTACTGTGAGCATTGGCAGGAATTGTACCACAAAAGAGCTGTGCTGCTCAGGAATGGAATCAGGCACAAGGCTCCCTCATGCAGACAGTGGTGACGCTCTCTGAGCTAAAAACTGTGTGCCTTCTGCCAGACTGCATTCCTCCACCAGCAGTGGCCATGGAACGTGCCTCCCTCTGCACAGCACAGCCCTCAGTACAAGGTGATGCCCACAAGCCACACAATATCACAGCAGGCCACTAAAATGTGCTGCTGTCCTTGGTCCCGGCTTTTAAACCCTGCATTTTGATTACCCTGAAAGTGGCTTTATGAGGGTAAAGGAGCAAAGACCACTGGTAGTTTTTTCAGGACCAGCTCTTGGATTTCACTTTTTCAGCCCAGGTTTTGCACAACACAGGAGCCTGCAGCAGCAATCCTGGCTGGTGAGCCTGCTTTGCAGGCAACGCTGCACGTGTGCTACCCGAGCAGGGGCGCCAACTGCTTTGCTGCACCAGCCATGAAGCAATGATTCCTATGTCTACAGGGAGCAGGAGAAACAAGGACTGCACATGTCAAGATGGAAGAAGGGAAGAAACAATGCAAAAAGGCCCAGCCTGCACAAGCAGGAGGGAACATCTCATCATCTGTACAACCTACGGTTTGTGTTGATGAGGCTTAAGGTGTCTTCAGAAGCTGACAAGCAAACCAGGGATGAATCTCTGCCTTTCCCAACATATATTTAGAACTGAACATATTTTGCAAATGTTCCTGCTGTGAAAGGGACTTTTCTCCCAGTAGGTAAAATCAGCATCTGCTGAGTGGTGACCATTTAACATTCAACCTGCTGCCAACCTACATTCCACAGAGAGACCCACAGGAGAGACATGGAGCTGTGCCACTTGTAATAACTGGGACTGGCACCATGTCAATGCTTTAATGTAGACTGCTACCCTCTGTCACTAAGCAGATCTCTCCTTTCTTTTGGCTAATGGCTTTCACACCCATTGGCAACAGTATCAAGACTGAAGGGGTACCGCCTGCAGGGTCTTCGGAGATCCGCTTGACAAAGCTGACACGGAAATATTGAGACAGGATCGGGACAGGGGATGGTTAAGGGAAGAAAGACACTATTGTGGTTAATAAATCTGCTCTCACTGCTTTGCTTTCCATCTTTGTTTAGTCTGTTCATCCACTCGCCACAGGACCTCCCTGCCTCAGCAATGATGTGAGGGCATGATGTGTATTTGGAGGCAGAGAAAGGACATACGTTTGCTGAGACCAGCATAATTTTTAGATGTCTATGCAATGCCCCCAAAACCCAAATCCCAATGAAAAGACTGAAGAAGTTTGTATTTTTACTGTGAAATCCAAATGGACAAGCTTGAAAAGAAAAGAAAGGAAACAGGCAGGCAACCAGGCATGACTATTCCTTGCTCCTTTTTATTCTATACAGACACAATAGTTTTAAGAGTCAGGCAGGAAAACAGAAAAAACCATACAAATAAAACAAAACCAACAGACCACCAATCTTAGCAATCTTAGACATATCCATAATTTCTACTTCATTTTTAGCTAATGGTGGAAATCAGTCTTTGGATAGTTGATAAAAATCAACCTGTCTCTGCTGGGTTAGTACTGTGATCTGTGGCCCAGCAACTACTTCTAGTACAATTGATTTTCCTTTTTGGCAACCAATAGGCCAGTCAATAATAATGTTGTTTGAGAGTGATTGAGTCATGAGGGAGATGAACCCTCCCTGCCATTTATTATGTTTGTATTGTCTTCATTTGAAAAGGTTTTTTTCTTTTTTTTTAATCCCCAATGAGGATGTGAGTGAAGGTATTACAAGGGGATGGGCTGCTCCATGTTCCCGTCTCCAGGAGCCCTCTGACTCACCAGTATCTTAGCTGCAAAGAGAGGAGGGAAGCTGCTGTCTTCCAGAGGTGTGTGGCAGAGAAATGGGAAAATAGACAACCTGGGGAGGCATAACCATGCTCCTCCTGCTATTCTAGATGTCTTTTAGAAAACACAAAAAAAAGAGCAAAATCTATGTAACTCAAAACACATGCTAACAAGAAACACTTCAGTGCATAAATACGACTGGGCAGCCTTGCGTGAATTGGTACAAGATAAAAATCCCACACTGGTACAAAAAATCCACCAATGATCTCTGCAGACAGCACAGACAGTAGATGCTTCTCACCAGAATTACTGCTGTATATGAGTGAATAACAATAAAATGCACGAACAGTAGCAACAGATTTCCTGACTTGATGATTTTCAGCTTTGGTCTCAAGTTTCCCTCTGAAACCCACTGAGGGTTCATGGATGACCACTGGGAACTTGCTGGCAAGGGGTTCAAAGTCTCAGTGCAGCACTCTGCACCTTGACTAGGAAAGTGAAAAGTCAGCAGATATATACTGAACATCAGTTCCAGCCCTTTTCATCCTTTTAGTCATAATTACAGAAAAATTTCAGCATAGAAAATTATTACCATAACACTGATAACTGCACAATGATGCCGTTTAAAAGTTGTAAAATATTTAGATACAAATTCAACTCAGCTGCTCTACATGGCCCTTAATTATCCTGTGTGTCAAGTGATACAGTTCCACTTAAAACGAACAGTATTTAAGACTTGCTCACATAGCCAGATAGGCTTGAACAGCTTTATCAGAGAAAGCTGAGCTTGGCAACACTCCAGGACAGTTCCCTATGCATTCCCAAAGGCACGCCTTGAACACATGGATTATTACTTTGCAGTAAGGAATACTCACAAATGGAACAAAGTGCAGCCACAGCAAGTCCAGGAGGAGGGTTTGTGCTCTACTGCTTTGATTTTACAAGTGGGAGATGCTATTTGTCCTTCTCTGTCTCACTGAACAATTATTGTACCACGAGGCTCTTCATCTTTCTTAAATCAGTACTAGTACTAGTAAGTTTGTATATTTGCATACATACATACATATATATAATATACCCTGCATAGGATGAGCAATCACATGGCACCAGGACACAGAACTCTCCTTTTTGAACCACCTTACATGCCTTGCTCTTCAAGGAGGAGGTGTCCAGACTTAGACCCTGCCCCAAGAAGACTCGTCCACTTAATGAAGCAGCACACGGTGCCTAAATGTCCCCCCAAGCACACTAAAGGAGCTTCTCTGAAAGCTGGTTGAGCAGCACTTCACATCCAGGAGACTTCTGCTGCCTCCTCTGCACTGGCACTGCACCACCAGGACAAACACGTGATCTTTATAGTCTCTTCCAACACAAAACAATCCATGCCTCTATGAAATAAAGACTCTGACCAGGCCAGCTTGCTGATCCTGGCACAGGAAATGCTAAGGATGCCATGGCACAGCTGTTGGGGTGCAGCTCTGCACAGCTCACAGTCACTACCCGCCCTGATCCCAGAAAACCTCCTTCCCAAGGCCAGAGAAAACACTGCAAGGAAAAACTCTCCCTTTAGGGGAAAAAGGTGTTCTAATTTTGCTCGTCTTCTGCAAGGAAAACTTGTGCCTTTATATGTTTTAAAGCTAAAAATGGAAATTATAATCATGTTGCTGAGCTTCTTCATAACTGTTCTGTTACGAATATACTCCACTTAAGGCAAACAGTTCCAGTGGAAGAAAGGAAACTGCTCTCAGACTGAGCCCCAAGCTCTGGGTATTTCCATCAGAGCTCCAAACTACCATCCCACCACCCACTTTGACATGGCCTCTGGCTCTGAAGATTTAGGTAATTCAATTACACAAATGCCCCTTTTCAACAAAGCAGAGCAGCCTGTGTCCCCTCGCTCATGGCAATCGCTTTACCACCTCTTTTCAAACGTGCTATTAGAGCTAATTATGAACCAGAGAACTCAATGGCTGCAGCTTTTCAGTGACATTAGTGGACCAGCCTTCGGAAACTGCAGCCCCACTGCTGAGAAACAAAAAGCACAGGGGCTGTACCACTGCAGTCCTGGGGTTATTCCCAGAATTAAAGTGGTTTTGAGCACACTGTAGGAATGAGCAGAGCTGGGAGACCTCTCCTCCTGCTCCCAAGCTGTCTGTTTATCAACAGGGACCAGTAGGTTGACTCTCGCAGACCCTCTTGATCCAGAGACTGAAGTACTTTGACAATAGACAGTACAAAGGTAACTAAAATAAGGCAGCAAAAACGGATTAAGGCACATCTAGAGGCATAGTGAACTGGTCTGACTTGTTCCAGGTCCCCTCTCAGAGCACCACTGTCACTGTTTGCTTAGGGCAGCTAAATCCTTTAGCACACTCCAAGAGAGCCAAGATGGAAGAACATTTATTAAAAAGGTAATGGAAGGCAGCATAAATCTGTCATGCTGTTTGACTAACTTTTTAGAAGCATACTAAAACACAGGCAATTAAAAAAAAAATTGGTCTATAACGTTTCTCTCCTTCACTACCTGCTCATAACCCACCTAATCCCTACTATATTCTTTCTCTCTTATATGCAGCCTGCATGTAGGTGCTGCTGCAAAACTAAACCAGGCAAAAGAACACCTGAAGACCTGGAAGGGTGGATGGGAATTGAGGAGCTTCCTTGAAGAGAGGTGTGAAGGGAATCTCTGCTGAGAGCACATTGCTCTGAAACAACAGATTTGAGTCACCAGAGATTCCCTCACACTTCAGCCACTGTTCTTTACAGCCTACACATTAACTGATTTGGTAATGTGTAATAGCAGGTGCTGCAGTGTTTATGGCCTGTTAGGAAGCCAGAGTTTCTCCCTCTCCCTTTTTCTTCTGGTTGATCTTAAAATTCCTCCTGCTCTTGCTTTGGATGTGAATTCTTACAGGGTAAAGGTCAAAAGGGAAAAAAAAGGGAGAAATAAACAGTAAGTCACAGTCTTGAAATGTTATTGCAATTTATATATGGCTGAGAATAAAAACGTGTCTGCTTTCTCTGGGAACACACCCACGTGCAAACAGAGACCTTTATAAAAAATTCTCCTTTATTACCTTGGTGGGGTAAAAAAAAAATCAAAGATTGATTTTCTTTTTATGGCTATTATTAACCTTTTGTTACTGGCCAAAAATAATCTGGTTAGAAAATGTGCAATGCATCAAAAAGGAAAAGAGAAGAATTTAACAGAAAATGAATGCTCAGGGAAAAAAAATACAATGATTCTCCCTTCTGCCTTTTCTTCTAAGAGTCAGACTTTACCTCCAAAGGCATGACAAAAGTGTCAAAGAGAAGAGATGTTCCAGAACGAACCCAAACCATCTCCAGGGTGAAGGGAATAGGCTGATCCGACTCCTCTGCAGTTTCAGTGCAGAGCTGTTCGTGTATGTATCCAACACATCACTCACTAGATCTGACTGAAGGGAGATGGGCAGGGTATGAAAAGCCCCCTGTTTTGTACTGGCTTCACTGCCTCTCTTCTATGTAAAGAAAAACGCCTATAAAATCCAGTACAGCTGAAAACCCTGGAGATCTAAGCATGAATGCCACAGAGCTGTCCTTCCTCATACCATGCCACCAACAAATCTGCCCAGGAAAGGGCAACACAGACTTTTTAACAACAATTTCATGTGTGTGTAAGTACCAGCATCGCTGTTTGTGGGCAGGAGAGCAGAATCCATAGGTGCCAAGCTGGTAAAGAGCAGTCAATCATAATTTGACAGAAATATGTTGGACTATTATTTCCAATTGCGTTTACACAAGTCGGCACTTAATTACACCAAGCTGACAAAACTGGGAGCACTGACTCACGTGCACAGGCAGACCCAAGCTGGCTGGCTGGAAGGAATCACTTGCAAAGCACTTGCTGAACCAGTGCAAGTCAAAACCTGGGCTATTCAGGTACCCTAAAACTGCTGCTAGCTAAGCTCAGACACGTGGGGTGCAAACCACGGTGGTTAAAAATTCTGTACTTTTTACACCTTTTT
Source organism: Acropternis orthonyx (assembly GCA_035583155.1). NCBI lineage: Eukaryota > Metazoa > Chordata > Aves > Passeriformes > Rhinocryptidae > Acropternis > Acropternis orthonyx. The sequence goes on along the minus strand of JAWWEU010000005.1, from coordinate 29,892,267 downwards.
GGATGTTCTTATAATAGAATCATAGAATGGTTTGGGTTGGAAAGGACATTACAGATCATCTTGTTTCATCTACCTGCCATGGGCTTGAATGCCTTCCACTAGCCCAGGTTGCTCCAAGCCCCATCCAACCTGGCCTTGGTCACTCCCAGGGATGGGGCAGCCACAGCTTCTCTGGACAAACTGTGCCAGGGCCTCACTACCCTCAGAGTAAAGAATTTTTTCCTCATATCTAATCTAAACCTGTCCTCTGTCAGGGTGAAATCATTCCCCCTTGTCCTGTCACTACATGCTCTTGTAAAATGTCCCTCTCCATCTTTCTTGTTGGCTCCCTTCAGGTACTGGAAGGCTGCAGTTAGGTTTCCTTGAAGCCTTTTCTTCTCCAATCTGAACAATCTCAACTCTCAGCCCTTCCTCACAGGAGAGGTGCTCCATCCCTCTGATCATTTTGGTGGCCTCCCTGGACTTGCTCCAACAGGTCCACGTCCTTCCTGTGCTGGGGAGCCCAGAGCTGGAGGCAGCACTGCAGGTGGGGTCTCACCAGAGCTGAGCAGCTTTTCTGTGATAAGTACCCTGAGAGAACTCGCTATGAAGTTTTGCAAGAATTCAGTTTCAATCGAAACATTCGGTAAGGAGGCTTTGTAACAGATCAATCAAATTCAACTTTGTGTTCCTTTCTTACCTGGATGTTGACATCAGCAGCGTGCTGTAACAGTACTGAAACCAGCTCCTTGTGTCCTCTGTCGCATGCCCAGTGGAGCAGAGCCCGGCCCTACAACATGCAGGATGAAAATTAAGAAAGCCAGGCAAAAAACCTCATGGAGAAGCAGTCTTGCTATTAAGTATTGAGCACCAATAACCAAATTAACACAGAGTTTAAAAAAAAGTAAAAAGAAAAGTATTCTTATGCAACTTATTATTCCTTGTAATTTGAACTTACAGAATAATGCTAGAGAAGTGAAAAGTGATAAGTTGTTCAATTTTTCATTAATTTAGCATCAAGCCCACAAGCCAGCAAAAAATTTAGAGGGGAAATGCAGCAAAGCATGAAACACAGGAGCCATGACGTGATTTGTTTTCCTATACAGATTTGGGATTTTGGCATCTCTGACTGTCCTGGGAGCAACGACTTACACAGTTAAGGGTGGGATTTTCAATGCTGCTTAAGTCACCCGGATGCCAAGTCCCCAAAAGCTCTGGCAGGTCCAAAACACTCAACCCATGGGTCCTGTTTCTGCTGCAAGAGAAGATTAAAACCGGACATCTGGGCAGGCATCACCCACAATTGTCCCCTCTCAGCTCTGCAACATGGGCTCCCGCATCCATGCCTCCAGCCACTTCCAAACCTTGGCAGTTTTCTTCCCATCCCCCTTTCTACAGGTGTCTGCCACCACGGCAAGGGATGCAATGGAAGTTCAGATCTTCCCACCTGCCCAAAGACATGGGAAGAAGCTTAGCATTCCTGAGAAAGGTAACTCAAAGTAGTTTGAGATAGGAGATTTTCTTCTTTGTTTAGTAGGTACACTTTGTGAATTGGACTTACTGTTCCTATCGCTCTCTCCTGGTTTAGGATGGCACACTTGCAGGGGATTCTTTGGAAACCACCCTGGAGATAACCAGGAATCACCCCACATAAGCCACAACACCATTACACTGACCTATGTTTTCTAGTGATGCCTAAAGGTTTGGTGTGTATTTATGTAGATCTTTAGAGTTTTAGAATTACAGGTTTTCTTGCATCACTAGTATCTACAGAAAACAGTCGCAGACCCCCACAGGTAACATCAGTTAAATTAGCCCGCTCCTGGCTATAAATCTCTTGACAGAGCAGTGGGGAACAAGGTGAGCAACTCATTTATCTGCAAATGGGAACTGTGAGCCAAATTTTTCCTCACCATGGTGCCAGAAAGCAGGAGGGTCAGAAGACACCTGTGGCCAAAGCTCACACTGTTTCTGCTGGATATTCTTGGGCAGGGCAGCAGAGGTAGAACATGATTTTGAGTCAAGAAATGCACACTTTTTGACCCAGCAAGTAATTAATTTTTGTAACACATAATTCTAATGTTACACTAATTAACCCTGAATTACAATGAATTTTCTGACAGTGACTTTCTATGGAAGCACTGATGACATCCATGGGCCATTTAATGATTAATGTTCTTGCACTCAATGCCACTCTCAAAGTCTACAAGGGGGAAAGAGTATAATCTAAAACAATTGGTAAACATGGAAAGATCCTTAATTCATGTTTAGCATCCTTAACTCATCTCTGGACTGGTAATTACTTAAGATTTCAGCTGGACAAATACCAACTTTATTCGTGCTACAGATGTTTATGTCAAAAGGAAGAAGCACTGCCTGCAATATGCACAATAGCAATAAATACTTCAACAGATGATTTCAGTTTCTTTATATACGTGTAGAGGAATAATATTGTAATTACACGAGTGTAATTATTGTGCAATACATGACAAAATACAGGCATTTCTATGTTTTTTATCAAAATTCATGCTACAGATTAGTGGCTATAATATGTTGGTTTGCGTTTGTCTCTGGACAAGTGGGATCTCATTTTATTGGTGCTGACTTTGGCTGAGACCAATAAAGGAAACCCAACAGTTAATTCTGGCAGCTCAGGGGTCCCACAGCACTGTGCAGATGGTCCTGCCCAGACACTGGGAGGCTGGTTCTGCTGCACAAGTTGCCTTTTGAACAAGACAAAAACCTGAAGCCTGATCATGTACAGACATTAAAAATCTCCTTGTGCTATTTGCAGGAGTATGGATTTCAAGTCTTGGGCCAATTCCACTTTGGGTAATTACACTCTGCTTACCTATATATTTTATCTGCAATTCTAAATGGATACAATATTTTCTAATTAGTGCCTTAAATGGCTCTGCATTGTAATTGTGCACTATTAAATAGCTGACACCTTTCACCCAAGAAATGTCTGCATCCTTGCAGCCCTTGACACAGGGTGTAAGGGACTTTGGAGATCTGTTGTGCAAGAGCATACCATGAGTAAAGATACCTGCAGTAGAATCTCCACCTACTTTCTGCATAACAAAAAGCATTACTAAGAAATTTGCCCTTAAAAAACGGTTGGACTCTATGATCTCAGAGGTCTTCTTCCATCTTAATGATTCTTTGAAAGCTACGTAATATTCACTACTGTTTGCATAGCATCAGGCAAATTAACAACAATCAACAGGTACTTCGGCAGCTATACAGCTACAAAGTTTCTCATGTCTTCCTCAAAATAAGCCTTAGCGATAAGACAAACTGAATGTACAGTCCAACTTTTTGTATAGCCTGTTGCAAAGTTCTTTAGTCTGCAAGGCAGCTGCTGCTTTGTACCAGCATACAGCATGTGTTTGTGTGTTTAAATAACGTGGCAGAAATCTTAAGAGCTACAGACTGAGCTTTCCCAAAACAATTCCCACATGGCTGTTTCATTAAGCAGTGAGAGCCTCAAAGCAACACGAATGATTTCCTGTAGGGAAGCACTGCAGCAGTGAGGTCTCGACTAGAGGCAATCAAACATCAAGGTACTCACTCCCTGCAATTCAAACATGACAGTTGTTGCAGAAGTTACTTGAGAGGATGCATATTCCCCCGCCTTTGAAGTATTTAATAAAAAAAAGCATAAAAATAGCCCCACTGCACTAACCCTGCCTCTTAAATCTTCTGTGCTTTGCCTGGCTAACCGCTGCCAGCTTGGCCAGCTTCTGCAGCAGCTTCTGAAGCCAACAACACATCAATTTTGCTCAGCTCCAAGTCACAGGGTGTTCACAAACAAAGCACAGGACAGGGATTTGTCTCCGATATACCGAGTCTCGGCAGACAAATGGATGGGAATGATTTTCACATCAATTAGCCAGAGCACAGAAAGGGGAGAACAAAGCCAAACCGAATGGATGTGCTACAATATTAAGCTATACTTCTAGGCACGATGTTTGCAGCTGTAATGGCTGTATAGCAATGAGCCACTCTAACTTGTGGCAAGTGTTTTATTAGCAGTAATTAAGAAGAGATAGATATCTATCTGGATAGAATGGCTGCATTGCCCTGTGACAGCAGAAACAGTGAATGGACTGGGTGTTGTTACAATTACACCAGGTAAACTTGATTTGGAAGTGAATAACTTTCAGAGCTCTGAAACATTTGGTGCAGTTTTTCTAATGGGAGCAAGCCTGTAAATCCAGAAGCATGTGATTCTTTTTCAAATCCATTTTTTCCCGTCCTTTCCTTGGCAAGCTGGCACCAGTTTGGCACTTGCTGTCTCAAAAGCACAAGGACTGGGGACTAAGCGAGCATCTTGTCAGATGCCTTTCATTAAAGTTTTGGCAAGCATTTAAACACAGCACACAGGTAACATGTTTGTTTACTGGGATTTCTCCAACAATTAAAAAAAAATTATCTAGCTACAACCTCCACAGCCCTTGGCACAAATTACAAAAGCAACTCATCTCCGCCTCTGAGCAGCTCCTGGTTTGTCAGAGGTCGAAAAAATACTGTTCTTAAAAAGGCAGCAAGTGAGCCACACTCCCAGAATGTGCCTGGGTTGACTTCACAGCCACAGTGCATTTCTTATTCCATTAGTCCTGCTGACATATGCAAGGGAAACAGGTTGCTTTAGTCTGTGCTACTTCTAATAAGTGAATGCAAGCTATTCTGTTGAACTCTGGGCAATTTAGATACAGTAAATGGAAACTCGTACATGATTACTGTCATTAGATTCTTTGTTTAATTCCAAATTGAAGTTTATTATATCCAAACTGTTAGCAGGTATGCTGGCTTGAATGCTGTACATGAAGAGCTTTATGTCTTGTGGGGAGAAGACCACTTATGCTTTGGAAGTTTCCAAGTGCATCTCTCTAAACCCCATTGTGAAATCCTTTTGCTTCAAGTAAGCTGGCTCATGCCCACTTTTATGTTTTTATTCTTGATTTCTTTTCTCCTTTCCCTGACTTATTTCAGGTTTGCACAAAATGGGGGGATACAATTAGATGCAGTACACATCACATAAAAATAAAATCTAAACACCCTACAACCTCAGCTAAGTCTTTATTGTTCAAGGCAAGGCTGAGCTGAGCGTCTTTGCAGCTTAGCATGAGCCTATTTGGTGCTTCAGTAGATTTTGTTTCATAAGAAGTTAACTCTTTGTATGTATCCCTGTTGCCATTTTAAATTTATAGGCACGTAAATCAAAGGATTGACAGTGTGAGTTATGTTCAGAGGCCAGGTGAGGCAGCTTTTGAATACAGCAGGATGTATTTACACAGTAACACTAAAATAGTTAATAAAAATGACAAGATTATGCTTGCACACACTTCACTCTATGAAAGACTCGGCCTGGGATATCTCTAGTCTAAAATGGGTTCTAAAACTTCAATCAACCTGCATGATATTGGAAAATAAGCTACCCTCCAGATTGGGAAGAACGTGTTTGGATACCAAACAACACTGGTAATGGTTTCAGCTCCTTAACATACCAGGAAATAAATATTTCTTTCAGATTTTTGGTTTTGGTATACTATTTTTTTGGTTTTTAGGACCCGTTAGAGACAGTCTAAGGAAGCCAACAATAGCCAAAAAAAAAAATGTTTTCACTTCTCTATTTGCACATTTGCTGGAGTAAACCAAAATCATTGGAAGCTGTGAGAATTTCATCTATGGAGGAATTTTGCACCAATGTCACCTCCCACGAGTAGGCAGGTGCTTTTGGCTCCTGCCTATGCTGAAGCAATTCCATACTCTGCAATAGTCGTGTGCAATCCATTAGCAATAGGATTACCCATTAGAAACAGAACTTCTCTTACATCAGGAACTCATGGATAATTCCCAAGAAGGATGTGTCACCTGGCAATTTTCAGATCTGGCTCAAAACATTTACATAGTTTAGATACTTCAGCTATCTTTCACAAAATATTTTGATCTTTTTTTTTAAATCAAAATTTCTTTAGCTGAAAACAAGCACATTTGTTGCTTGAACAGGAAGGAAGGAAGGAAGGTACAAGCTTCTGAACGTTGCTCACTACAAAAGAGCACCTTGCCAGTGCGAACAAAGCAATGCTAACATGACATTATTGTACACCTATTGCAAGCATGTGATCCCAAAAATAAGCATTTGGTTTTTAATGAAAGGACTCCAGTATTCTGCAGGACTGCCCTGGACATTCCCTTCTGTAGCCTGTGATCAGCAGGAGGAGGGTTGGAGCTCAGTAACGGCGCTGCTGCAGCGACTGTGTGGCACGTGACAGTTTCAGTTCATTGAATTTATGATGTGAAATTCCAACCCTGATCATGAACACCCTCCCTCCTTCTCCTCTGAAAATTAATTCACATGAATTCCTGATTAATAATAAAAGGCCCTGCCATCAGCATTCAGAGCCCCAGCCGGGGCTGTCATGGCTCAGAGGGCAGAAATCTGCTTAGAGCTACAGGAGAACCCAACTGAATTTGCGGCGTCTCAGTCTATGAATGTCTAAGCACTTCATCTGTTCACCACAACACAATGTGCTGGAAGGCAGTGGGCAAAAGGAGCTGTGCACAGGCTGGACCAGGAGCAGGGATAGGTGGCAGTGTGCAAGCACGGACCACCAAGGGGACAAACCTTGTACAGCCACAGTTCCTGAAGGATTAACATGATACTGCCCACACCAGGTATTTACTCTTACCAAGAAAGGGATCAAGCCAATTCACTGTTTTAGACACATCCTTTCCTTGGGGTTTTTGGCTACACCTGTGCTGTCTCCCTGTGGGGAAATGGTGTTTTGAGTTTGGTGAGGAGAGAAAGACTTGACAATGTCACTGCTTTTGTGAAGATGGAAAGGCAGTGTCACTCCTTTGCCCTCCACCTGGGAATGATGGCATGGCAGAAATCCTGCTTCAAGCCTGAACAGAGTTCATTAGCCAAAAAAGCCATTTCCCTCACTTCCTAACCCTGTTTTACCACATTTAATGTACAAAGTGGGGAAAGGGATGTATTCAGAAGATCCTGTTCTGCAAGCAGATGCTGGCATTGCTGAAAATAACACAGAAACTAAGCTAATATGCTAAAGCATCACAGTTACCACATCCACACTACTAGAAATCCAGTGGAAAGCTGTTTCCCGATAGACTATCCCTGTCTCAATGACCAAGTGTTTGTCCAACTGTTACAGTACCTTGTTACAACAAACCCAACCAGAGAATTTTAAAAAGGAGTAGCACTGAATTAATACACAAAACAGTTAAAAGATTGATGGTCCCTTTTTCTCCATACCTCCTCATCTGTGACATTCACATCCACTTTTTTTGATTGAATGGCTTTGGTTACGTAGTCAATGTTGTTTTCTCTGCAGTAATCAAAAATGTTCTTGTCCTCTTCCCTATTAAGGAAACAAAAGCAAAGAAGCACCGTGTTACTGCACAACACAAAGGCCGCATACACATCATATGCTCATTTCAATGACATTTCAGTGCTGTCACTGGACTGAAACAGGCACCTTGTATTTCACATGCAGAATAATGCTAACCCATGGAAGACAAAAGGCTAAAGCTGCTCTTCTTCTGAGAGCCACTCTGAGTCCCACCAAAGCCCTGTCTGATTCCATCCATCTTGGACAGCAGACACTAATGTGGCTTGGACAAAAGAGCAGAACAAACAGGACATATGCAAAGCAATCTGTCCCTGGCCGAATACATGTTGGACCCTGGATATAACTTCTTGTAGGCAGGAAGATCCAATTGCGGTGTTACATGTGCTTGAGCCACATGTATATCTTCTTCCAGAGATAAAAACAATACCCTGGCTTCAGACACACTGAAACTTCCCTCCTTAACAGCCAAACAAACAGAACCTTCAATGAAACCAAGACTTTTCACAGACTCCTAAAAGAATAATACCTTTTGATATAAATACACTGATCCCACTGTGTTGCTAGTAAGGAATAAAGCAAAGAGGTCCTTGGTTTTCTAAAAATAAGCCAAAAACTCACTTATTCCCCTCTCTTTCTAGTTTCCAGACGAAACCTGTGGTTCAAATGAGCCCATCAGCATTGCTATGGGACTTGGCAGCTTCACAAGAGTTAAACACAAAGTCGTTGCCTCACATGACATCCCCAGTTTTCAATCACCTTAACTTGAGACCATCTGGATGTTCAGCAGAACTGAGACGGATGGCCCCAGATACTTGTAAAAATGGGAGGCTGCTGGAGCTGGTCAGACCAAGTAAGGAGGTCATTCTGCTGTGGATCTGTCAGGCAGAAGAAATCCAAAAATGCAGTTTGAGAACCAATCCACCAGCGCTAAAAGGCAACACTACTATTCATCTGCACTGCTCTTGAACCTCACAGGCTGGATAGTGTCCGAGGAAGGGAAAGTAAAATCTAAATAACACTTGCATTTCTGAGCAATGGATTACAAACAACAAGTGCTGCTCTTTGACCTGTAGCCCCCGAAAGAAGAAAATACCAATGCCACCAAGATCATGTCCCCTGCTCCCATCAGGGCAGGCAGAGCTCCACGACATGTCTTTGACTTTGTCTTTGATTGCTATACATCTGGCCTACTGAATTACACACTAATTCTTCAGGCCTTCATTCCTCAGTGCCAGAAAAAGGTGGGAAAAAGTGCTGACACTCATCTCCAGCTGCAGATCACTGCTCTCTCCAAGGGAGTCACTTCCTCTGACCTCCCTCTCACCTTGCTCCCTTAGTAGCACTGTTCTCCAGCACATCACCCCTATTTTTCCTGTGCAGTCAGTCCTTGCAGACAACTGAGCTGCATCTTTCTAGTGACAAGCTGGGAGTCACACAAGATCTCACACTCTGTGTTTAGGCCCAGGGACACTACAGAAGTCGCCCAGTTTCTTACCCAGTCTGTCATGAACTCATTTGTTGGAGGGCTTGCCCGCTCACTGCACATGAGCTCCTGGGAAACAGATCATTGCATGCTTTAGATGCAATTACCTTGAATCACAGGGAAAGAAGAACTTCATGGTGAGATTAGAAAAGGCAAAAGCTTGTATTGCTTGAGATGGAGCTTGACAGACTCATGATGGAAGTTGTGACATATGCCTGCCCCTACTAACAAGGACTGATTTGATATGCTGGGAAGTCCCTCCAGTCCTACCTTGTTAGTCCAACCTCTCCAACACACCTTTGGCTGCTGACAGCAGCCTTTTGGGAGAAGCTGCTTTTCAGACAATGCTGTACAGTAATTCGGTTCCCCACTGCACAGCCACACACCCCTTGCTTATTACAGATCACTCCTTCCGTAACACCAAAGCAGACCCCAGTCTCTCCTTGCTAGAGAAATCCACAACCATCCGCAGTTACTCCTGGGTGACTTTCTATGCCACAACCATGAGCTCAGGCTGTGCCCTCAATCCCTGGCAGTGATGCCACCTGGTTATCCCACATGCTGCAGAGCCTCAGTGGACCTCACGTGGCAGCACCAGAGGTACCAGCAGGGACATGGCAGCAATAAAGCACCTGACTGTGCTCCAGGGGCAGTGTGTGCAGGGTCTGTGCCAGCAGAGAGGACACTGCAACCCTGATGTACCAAATCCAGCCCATCTTCCCACCACAGCCTCCAGACAAGACTTTTACAGCCTTTTCCCAAGGATATTATTGTCTGTAAGGGGAAGATGACCTGACACAGCTATTTGGATATGATTTAGCTTTCTGGAATAACCAACTCTGCAAATGCTCTATATATCCCCCTTCCAAAAAACCACTTTTCTTTCAGAAGTCTCCACAATGGAATTAATCCAGAATACCAATTTCCCCACCTGTAGATAAGGTTTCGGGAAATTTCATCCTTCTACTCTGCATTTATTTCTCAAGCTTTAAACCATTCCCTTGCTCCTGATGCCCCCTTTCAAAAAATTAAGCATTTATCATATCCAACTTTTCTATAAATATTAACAAAGAGAAACAAGCCCTTTCCTGAACAACTTTGAGGAAAGTCCATACAGTCACAATGAAGACATTTCACCTACAAATAAAATGGTCACAGGAAGCTCCACTCCAAACATTTAAAACAATCTGATCTAGACACAATCCAAACTGAGGAATGGAAACAGAAAAGGGCTCAGAGGAGTTAAAACCAGACTTTTGGAGGGACCAATACTAGGGCAAACATTCCCCTTGAACCCTGAACGGTGGAAATGGAATAAAGACAGGTTACTGTTACTTGCTGATTTTGTATTCAAAATCATAGAGGACAAATAAGACATAGCGCTTGAAAACTTGGCACTTCCTTGGCGGGGGGGGGGGGGGGGGGGGGGGGGGGGGGGG
>JAWWEU010000005.1:29850138-29881974 GCA_035583155.1 Acropternis orthonyx | reverse complement strand
CGCTGGAAAACTTGGCAATTCATTTCCCCCCCCCCCCCCCCCCCATTCACGTGTGTATGTGTTCATAATGAATAATCCCTACACTGTAGCAGCTACAAGAAAACTAAAAGGATGTAATGTTTTCATCAGACCTGTTTCCAGCAGGAATTTGCACTCCTCATAAAACTGGTTGGCAAAAGAGTTGGCAGCAAGGCCCAGAAACTGGTAAAAACAGTGTAAAGCCAGATAGAAGCACGTTGGAAATACAGAAGTGATAGTCCAAAGACATTGCTCAGGTAATGTTATGAGGGAGACAAACCATAGCATTTCGATCAGTATTTTCAGAAAAATTTCAATTCATGTAAAAAACAGAGTATTCATCATATCTGAATGGATGGGAAAGACCAAGAAACTCAACCTAATGGAGCTGTGCCCAATTTTTCCATGTCAGATTGTTGAGCCAGAAAGAAGTCTTCAAATCAGAGACCACCTGACTATCACTAAAGGCAGTGTGTTTATATCTATTTACTGAGGTAGCCAGAGGGTTTCTCTTCTCCCTTGCTGACACACGTTCAGCCCCCAAAGCTATTTTCTTCTGCTCTCCCCAATCCCCACTAAGACATGCTAATTCTGATTTAACAATGAGTTGAAGCGTACCTGTTGCCTGCAAGTAACACATGGGCAGCTTTTTCCATCCTTGAGTAAAAGGATGTGGAAGAACTTACACCAAGCCCTTCCTTCCCCGAGCTTCAACAAGCCTTCTCCATAAGCTGTCCAAATGACACGTATTGAGCCAACAGTTTTCAAACAGCTCATGGAAAAGCTCTGGTGCCGGTTGATCAGGCTTCACTTCCTTCTTACCCAGAGTGTTGTAAACCTCCTCACCACCCACCCTGCCATTGAAAAGGGTACAGGAGAGACTTGAAATTCAGATATTTCACCCTTGCACAGAGAAGACCCTCCAAGGTTTGACCCGTCCCCTTCCTCCCCTCCCCACAGGTTACCTCCAGCGCAAAGCTCAGGGCGGAGGGCTGAGATCAGGTTCTACTTTGGGCATCCTCGTCCCTTTCCCTGGGGCTGGTCCAAGCCAGGTCCCAGCGGGCTTGCCGCAGAGCGGCCCCGGGTGCCGCTAACAGGTGGCTTTGCCCGTGTGGCTGGCACGGCGCTGCCGAAGCGAGCGGGAGCGCGGCGGAGCGGAGCAGGACGCGTGCGGGGAGCCCAGAGACACTCGCAACACTCGCTGTTTATGTCAAGGCCCTCGGCCCCCAAGGGACCCATTTTCACATAATCTATAATTATCTCTTCGCTTTAATCGCCTCGTCACTTCTGCGGCTCTCCTGGGCACAGGAAGAGGAAAAGCTCATTAACTGAACCTTTTCTCCTCTCTCCAGCCACCCATAGCTTTTAATTGCTTGGTGTTGTTATTATCTATCAGTGCAACTGGGATCATTTTCATAAGAAAGGGTGGTGGGAGGGAGGGAGGCAGGAGCGGGTCCCTGAGGTACGCACCACAGACAAACCTTTGCTTTCTCAATTATTTATGCCAGCTGAGGTTTTACAAGCTGAATAAATCCATAACTCAAGTTTATTTTGAGCCGGCAGGCCGTCCCGAGGGAAGTGTTGCCCACTTGCCGGCACACTCGTGTGCTGTCCTCCGAGAGCCGCTGGGACATAGCGGGACATGTGTCATCCAATTCCCCACCCGCCACGCGCGCTTTGGCAGAGCAGCGGCAGTGAAAACCCCAAACAGGGGCTGCCACCAAAGGATGAGCTCTCCCAAAGGGAAGGCAGGCCTGAGCCCAGCCACCCCTTTGCACAACAAAGCAAAGCCCCCAGGGATCTCACAGCTCCGGGACAACAAAAAGGGGGGAAGCAATAAACTTGGCAATCATCTTGAAGTCAAGAGATTTGAACATCACCACGAGAGCATCCATTTCTAAATAATGCTGACCTGAAAAAACCCAAACCCCAGCTGCCTGGACCTGCAGGTGTTTTGTTTGAGGCGCCACGGCTGAGCACACCAGGCTGCCCGGGCTCCGCACAACCGGGAAAGCTCATCCACAGGGACTGCACAGCCCAGCATTTATGTGAGCGACAGACATCTGTGGCACAGCCACTCACATGCACACTGCCAGCACGAGCCCGTAATTCCCAAAGATGCCAGCTCCCACATCCCTGCAGCCTTGCACTCATTTCCTGTGCCGGTGTTCCCGAAAGCAGGGCTGGACGGAGGCAACAAAACCCCAGCCGTGCTCCGGAGCGCTGGGCTCGTCTCAAAAAGCCATCACTGCTCCGAAGCACCATACTTGCAATGGAAGCTGGAAGCAGCTCTTTAAAATTCAGCAGCCTTTGTGCCTGACCACATGCAGCGACCTCTGGTATTTTCTGCCAAAACAGTTCATTTGTCTCGCACAACAACTAATCAATTCCCAGGGCCATCCATCACCGGGGCTCGCGCGAGCCGGCCCGGCAGCGGGGCCAGATGGCGGCTGCGTTAGTGGGATTAATACAATTCTGATAGATTACACGGCATCAGGCAGGTCCCGAATGCGAGGGGCGCCCGCCCCACGCCCCGATCCTAAACGGAGCCCCACTCGCCGCTGGGGCTGGTCCCAAGCATTAGAGGGAAGCCCTACCACAGAAGGGCTTCTTCAGCATCCCTCTGGATGGCAGAAGTGTAAGGCATAGCTCAGGAAGGCCTCTGTGCTGACTGGTAGGTGTCATTCCCATCCCGGCATGCCAAGACTGCATGGAAGCAGCTCAGGGCAGAGTGCTCCTCTAGTGGAAGTGCAAAGGGACATGGACAGTTGGCAAAATTATTTCTCATTCTCTGCCTGCCAAGTCAATGCTTTTGTTTGCTGAAAACACTTAAAAACTGCTTCCTCCTTCCCCTGGCTTTAGAAAAAATACTGAAAAACAACTTTAAAGCTGAATTTCCAAGGCTATGGTATTTCTGGCATCTCTCTCAGTTTGTGTCTTTGGATGAGATTTATACCGGTAACACATCAGTTACCCTCAGCTCACTGCTCATTTCCCACGTTTGTGAAACTAATTATAGTGATTTGATCATGAAAGAGCTCTACTACTACGGCTTTGTTCTGGTAACAAGATCAGAAAAGAGACATAAAGCTTTATGTAGCAGTAAAAAAAAATAAAAATCCCACTGCTATATGCAGCCTGAAATCACAGATGATTTCTAAATCCTTCCTTCCAAGGGAAACCTCCAAGTCCCATCATCAGTCACCAGCACACAGGGTTTTTATGTAATGCCCGAGGGGAGATAAGTGATTTGCAGAGGAGCCCAGAGGCAGAGCACTATGCTAATACATCCTGCAACTGCTCCCCATTACTCACTGGGGGTACTCGAGCTCTTTATTGCCAGGGTTTATTAATGACTCCTAATTGATGACCAGTGCCCAGCACCCCAAAGTAAATAACCGCTACACCTCATTAGCTCAAGAGACCTTTTCCTGATTTGAGGATTGATCTATGAACACACAAATTGCACTGATTTAACCGAATCTCTTTCTAAATTGATTTAATTAGATCAGTGTAACCTGTTTCTATGGATGCTCTTGAATTTATTTGGAATCAGTGCAATGTACTCCTGTGAACCAGACTGATCATTCTTCTATCTTGTTCTCAATTAGAAACATTTGAGATAATTAGTGATAAGGCAAAAATCAGCCTTGGCACCAAGTTCCTTCTACTGCTGATCCACTTTAGGGCAGGGTATGGTGTCCAACATTTACAGCTCTGCATCCTAAAACCCAAGCATTTCATTCCCCAAAAGGAACATAAGCATTATTTATGCATAATTTTAGACACCATTTGAAAGCAATAGCATTGCTGCTTTGTTGGTAACTACTGCTGATGGCAAACTGGTGGTTTATACTATCTAAACAAAATCTCTCCTCTTCCTATTTATTACATAGCAGTAGCTTGGAGGTTGTCAGTTTTTTGATAAGCTGCTCAAAGGCTTCCGGTAAGAATGAAACAAGTGGGCCTGCTTACATGAACCTGAAAAACTCTCCACTTGCATTCTTGTCTATCTACTGGTGCAAGGTGAGGTTGTGATGATGCTCCAGATAAATTAGCAGCCTTTTCCTGCTTTTGCATCAGCAGAATCCTAAAGGGCATATGGTAGGCTGTGTTTGGCAGAGTAATGCCTGCTGAGAAATTGCTTTCAGCAGTCTGTCAGAACTCAGGGCTGATGAGAACTCGACTTTTACTTTTTAAGGGGTTTTTTTTGGTTATTCTGGGCTTCCTTAATATGATCCTGTAACAAGAAAATATTTATCCTATCAACACCTCTGGGAAACAGAGACTAAAGTGGTTTGATTTATATTCCAGTTTTTGCAAGCTTGTTGTAAAACTTCAGTTGACCCACCATAGAAAAGTGAGTCAATAAACAGTCTGCATCAAAGTTTCTTTTCTCAGGTAGTAGGTTTTGAGGCAGCACACACGTACACACTGAACTTACAGCACGAGCCTTACCTGTAACTATCAAAGTGTTAAAGTTTATGCTGGCGCAAGCTTATTCAAGCTTTCTTTCTCTTTAAACGTTTGCATTTTCTTCCTCTACAGAAAATGCCTTATCTTTTAAGACTACATTCTATTTTATGATGCATTACTGAATGTTAACTTTATGTTCATGTAAGAAATCACTCACAGCCTCACAAAAGTCCCCTTCTCAAGTTAGTGGTACAACTATCAAACTAATTCATGCTCTAGACAAATGTGGACACCACAGTGAATGTCCAGAGCCACTCTTCTTTGCTTCATCTCTTGCAGGTTTGGTACCAGGGCAATTTTGCTGTTTAGGGCTATGCTTTAATTATTATAATTATCACATTAGAGATGTGTCCATACTTACACGTTTATTCCCTGTTTCAGCAAGAGAATAAACCATAGACAAAAGTACTGAAGCTGTACAACTGTGCGTGGGTGAGATGATGGTGACACTTGCTCATTCCTATCTTGCAAGGAAGACACAGATGCCTTCAAGCCAAGCTGTGCTAATGGACCACGAGTATCCACTCTGCCAGCACAGTCAGGACACTCCATTTAACTCATTTCAGCAGAATCACCGTATTCCAGCTGTGTTGGAGACAACATCTGCCTCCAGCCTCATTTGTAAGGACCACAGCTGTGCTATGCTAAACATACAGCACATATGTTCCTCATGGTATGTTTGGAAAAAGAGGAGTATTTTGAACTGTACTTATCTTCAAGTCCTGCACAAGTCATGTTTTCATGGAAATAAAAGAAAACATAGGATAAGATTTAGGCTGGTCACCCCAACTAGAGCAAACTGTTTTCCTGTACATTGTGCTGTTATTTCATACCCAAGAAAGCACACACACAGTACTAAGAATAACTAAGACTGCTCCAGTCCTAAAAGGAGAGCTTGGACAGGATTTAAACTACAAGGTCACACTATGAGATCAAGGATGTGGCTGAGACCTGCACTGACAGAGCAGGGAAGAAAAAGGAGCTTGAAGCTGGCAGAAGTGCCATTCCTCAAACAGTGTGTTAAACCAAGGTCACACCTGAACACCTCTGTTCAAGGTCCAGAGGCAAGTTAAAGATGTGTTGGCTCTCCATGCAAGGGAAGAAGGTTATTCCTGGCCAACTGCTCCACTTCACTATAAAGTGGATTGCAATCCCAAGGGAAATGCCTGCAGTGCTGCCAAGCACAAAACTGCCACCCTATTTGCTCATAACAGCTGTGTCAATTCCTACCTGAGTCCTTGTAAAGGGTTTGGAACCACCTCCTCAAGACCTGCTTGTGACAACAAGTCACAGAAACACTGTGTTGAGTTTTAACCCTTTGGGAAAGTTCTCAGCAAGCTTGGGAGGCTGTGTGTAGAGAATTCAGTGCTTAACTTTTAATTTCCTGGGATTAAAATGATGCAAGATATTCAGTAAAAAATGGGATCACTAACACAAATGAGTGACTGCAACATGACAGCAAACACTGCTCAAAAATTTGTTCTTCTCTGACTGTTCATTTTAACCAAAAATATGATGCAGTATTCTGAAAGATCCTTCACGAAATCATTTAGGTATTGAAGTCAGTATTATACCCATGATTAGTAGTCTGGAACAGTAAAAAAACAAACCAAACAAAAAACATCCAGCTGTCCTTATTCAGTAGCTAATGTCACTTACTACTTGCACCTTGACAGTTTTAAATAGCAGCCACTCTAGTTCAGTAAATGCATTTCTGCTTTGCTAGCTGCAGAGGCCAGAAAAAAATTAATTTGATATAAAGTACAAACTCTCCCTGAAGGCAAACATTGTCCAACACTAAAACCTTCACTGAACAATCCTTAATGAATGTATTGGTAAAGAAATAACTATTTGAAAAAGGTAGTGTCCGAATAGCTTTCTATTAAAAATATCCAATATTACCTTTTTTTAGCCATATAACTGAAAAATGGGAAGCCTTGCCCTTCCCCCACATCTTGTGCTAGGGAAAGGTTACTACCTGGCAATGATACAGGCAGATATTGATTTAAATGATTATGGACCTGAAAAGTTCTTTCCTGTCATTTATTATCCTGTTGTAGTTGCCACCACACTTGTGCAATATTAAAAAAAAAGAAAAAAAGCTTAGCAAAATGACATTAGAAAAATACTGGTTGTAACTGAATTCCAGCACAGATAATCACCTGATTGTTTCTTCTTGATATAACGAGCTGATGACTGGGCCTCCAAATACAGTTTTGCTTTCCTTTCCCCTCTTCTCTGTTGTCTGAAAGAAAAAGAAAGATTGGTCCGGTATTCTGGCTCCCACTCTGTTCCCAACTTTTAGCGATCTCCCACCCCTGCCCCTGCCCCAGAGGTGGGATCAGCCCTCTGGAAGTCTCATTTAACAGCAGACAGCACCCCAGGACCCTACTCCCTCTGGAACAGCTGGATGGGTCTCTCAGCAAGCGGGATCAATGCTCCTCTGAAGGTGGCCCAGAGGCTTGGCAGCCTCACCATCCCACTCACCACAAGCCACTGCATTTCCTCTGCAGCAATCCCGGCCCCTCAGGACCCCAAAGCTGAGCCTCTGTGAGGCAGCATAATGTTCTGTTACTAGATTGCAAAGCTTGCCTTTATAAATCTATTTAATATAGATTTAAAATTAAATTTTATAATGGGCAGCATTTCCAAATGATTTACTCCCAGGAACTCTAGGATTCTGAATGATTCCCACCATAATAGAAATGAACAATTAGAATAATGATTGATCGATATGGAGCCCCAGGCCTACCTTTTCAAAAAACCATCCTGCAGCTTGGGATGTTCAATTGCCTGACTTTACACTGATGCCAGACTTTCACTGCCTGCTGTCTGAAAGCCTGACTCAATTAGGGGGTGCAGGGCACCAGAAGCCCCAACACATCTACAATATTTAGTATTTTGCTTTTCAGGTAAGCAGTCAAAACTGGTTTGCAATTTGCAGCAGTAATTCCTTACAAAACCAAGCCCATTAATTGCAACTTGCTGTTGTCAGTGGACAGTTCTGTGGCTTTCTTTGATGAGAGATTGTCACACCAAGAATGAATAAAATCAGGAGCAGAGTTCCAGCCTCTAGCAGCCTCTCAATAGCTGCAATACCAATCACAGAATACTGCAATGCTTTGGGTTGGAAAAGACCTTAAAGCTCACCTCATTTCAACCCCCTGCCATGGACAGAGACACCTTCCACTAGACCAGGTTGCTCCAAGCTCCATCCAGTGTGGCCTTGAACACTTCCAGGGGTGGGGCACCCACAGCTTCTTGGGCAACCTGTTCTGGTGTCTTGCCACCCTCACACCAAGGAATTTCTTCCTAATATCTAATCCAAACATGCCCTCTGTCATTTTCAGCCATTCCCTCTTGTCCTGTCACTCTGTGATCTTCTATATGGTCTCTCTCCTGTCTTGTTGGCTCCCTTCAGGTACTGGAAGGCTGCAGTTAGGACACCTCGAAGCCTTCTCTTATCCAGGCTGAACAATCCCAGTTCTCTCCTCATTGGAGAGGTGCTCCATCCCTCTAATCAACTTGATAACACCAGAAAGTGTTGTTGCCTCATCAAAATTCTACCTAGAAATATGTTTCTTTGGTTTTTTTATAATAAAACACACTTACATATCTTTCTTCCTGCTCCCTAGGTTTGTTTTGTTTTGTTTTCTATCCATTTACTGCTTCCCTGCAAAACATTTACTTTTCCATTCTGCTCAGTTTGAGCCAAGCAGTTCCACTTTACAGCTCTCCTGTACCAACCCAAAGCCGTAATATTTGGCTTTGCAGGTATCACAGACATACTTCACTATCACAAAAAAATGGAAAGGAAATTGGCTTTCAAAACTATTCTATTGCATTTAGGGGTTTTCTAATTTAGAGTAGAAGGTGACACTAAGTTCTGCTTTCCTGAAGGGAAAGGGCTTCAGAGGCTTTAGAGTGCAGTGCCCCTCTTAAAAAATTATTTAGCAGAGAACCTTACTGTCCATCAATTATTTCCACACCACTTATAAAGAAAATTAATTTCAGATCATCTGCAAGTGCATGCAAGAGTTATTCCCACACACTAAAGCTATGCTCACAACTAGTCTATTCTGTTTGTTACTGAGGGATGGTGGGCATTCAAACAGCATCAGAAACTGCAAAAAATTTTTAATCTATACTCTTCTACCTCTTCCTACTCCAGTTTTTGGTTGTTGCTTTTTTCCCAAGTCAGAAAAAAAACATTTGAAAAAATACATTTCATCTTTCTAGAGACAGAAATTGTTAGGGGGGAAAAAAGGTTTCTGGGATTAAGTTCACCTTCTTTGCACGACGAATGCATTTCTACCCGAGATTAATCACGTTGATTGAGTACACATAAGGTCATCAGGAAACTCAGCGATAAAGGCTTTCCCAAAAATAGTGAGGCAAAAAGTTCTCCAGCTTCTAATCCATATACAAGTTACTTTGTCCAAGTAGCTTTTATCTCATCTCTTTCTCAGAGAAATAGGTAACTCAATATTCAATTTATGAATGTTGAACCAAGCTTATTCCATCAGGGTCCCTGATATGTAGAACAAGTTTATGAAGGATGTTCAGGAAAAGATTCAGCTGTTCTCTCAGGATTTAATGTGTGTCCCTACTCAGCAAAGCCATGAATGAAGCATCATGGCTCCACCACTCATTCCCACTGCACTTCCCGAGGGGAATCTGTCCAGGCTCTGAGGAAGGCTTCTTGCCAAAAACATTAATTCTTGCCATGCAGATACAAATGTTTCTTTCCAGCTGCCCTTGACAACCTGCCTATCCATGAGCTCCTTCCAAACAAACTCTGTGCTACCCGGAATATCCAAGCACAGTGTCCCAAACTCAGTGACACAAAAGGTGGGACAGCAGCAGTAGCTCCTTCCAAACCACGTCACAGCCACTGTACTGACAGCAACCAGTGTTTTTAACTGTTGCCTATCAGTAATGCAGAGATGTTCTTTTCCTTCTGAAATCTCTTGACATGTCTACAGCAAAAATGGGCTTTTAGGGCTGGAAAGATAAACCCAACGCTACCGATACACAGACAATGACTGGTGAGTTTAAAGTCACATTACCCTGCACCACCACAATGAAATTAAAAACTGACACTACAAATTTCCTCTCCTCCGTTAAAAAGGCACTAATAATTAACTATGTGGCTCTCAATTAAGGCAGCTCCATTTCTCTGGCTGCTGGCAGTGCTGTCCAGAAGCACTGCAGATACACGTGTAACTAATGATAGCTAAGGATTAACATGATCCCAGGCTCCCATAATTTCCAAGCTGAATCCGACAGAGATGACAGCGGTATTATCCACAGTTAGACCACGCAAGAGAGATGCTGTAGCAAAGGCAAAACTGCTGTGGGCTCTGTGAGTGTGACGGTGTTGCTTTCAAATTGCCGGTTAAAAATTGTGGGAATAAAGAGGAATTTGTGACAGCACATGAAGAAACCTTGGAGGATTGCACGTGCATGCCAAAGCACAGGCAGGGGCACGTAAGAGATTCAGGAAAAGATGATAAAGAAATGTAAGAGATGCCTTAAACAGGTATATGGAATGGTACATGGAATTTCTCATGTATTCCCCTAATTCTTACCCACTGATTCTTTGTGGCTCACGTACAATTAAGGCTGATGTCAAAGTCACTGTTCCTCCTGACAGTTAACTCTGGTGGGCGGATCTGGCTGACCAGAGCCAGCATAAATCACGGACAAATCTGTGTCTCTGTATGCAGCATTTGTACTCATTAAGAGACGTTTTCAACTCCCCTGACTCCTGATGTGCTCACGGACCGGCGCAGGGAACTCCACTAAGGCCAGAACTATCCTTCTCAAATGTCACCAGGAATGCCAGGAGAAAAGCTGCACTCATCCCGGAACAGACAGCAGAGCATCCCCGTCCCTGCCTCAGTGCACTGTGTGTGTCAATAAAAGCCCGGCTCGATTCAAGGGACAATTGCATCCCGGCTGGCTGTCACTGGCAATGCTGCTCCAGACGGCCTCAAAGCCTGACAACCACTTTCGGAGCAAAATGGAAATACAGGGACTAATATTTGCTAACATCATTAATTCTTTTTTTCTTCTCCACTCCCCCTTCTTCCTTTATCCACCATGTCAAAATGTATACTTTTAAATTGTTGTCAGCCATAAAACAGACGTCGTGTCCCAGTTCAGAGGTTAACATATAATGACAGACACATTAAAAACCCTGTCCAATGCCTTACTGAAAATTTCAGCTCCATCTTCTCTTCAACAAGACAGTGGCTCAAACTCACTTATAAGCTTTAACAACATTAAAGTCTAATCATGATTGAAAAATAAAGGAGAAAGAGAAGACGGTTTTATCATACTAAGCATTAGGGAAATGCAAAACAATTAAAGACAGACATTTTCTTTGTGAGGGTTTTGACTTAACCTTCTATTTTGGTCTTAAAACTCTTCCATGATCACAACATGATCCATTTTTCCTTTTGCATTTTTGGGGAGTGGGAAGAAAATTATTATCTACCAGAAAGAGCAGTGGTTTCCTGATGGGGGGTTGGCTGAGTGGGTCAGTCTCTTGCTATATCTCTGAAGACAAGACAGGTTTGTTTTATTTTTCATCTCCAAGCCCAAGTTTTGTTCCAATCTACACAAACCAAGAGATTTAACAAGATGGCACATTCATAGGCCCTTCCAATGACCAACTTCAAACTGAAGAGCCAGAACTTGCTATAGAGATGCAAATAAACTTACCATCAGTGATTAGGTGGGAGCAAATGGTACACAGATATTTCCATGTAGGGCAAGGGGCTCCTGAATCTGACAGAAGAATAGGTACAGAGAAGTCCTACAGAGATACTACAAACCAGCAGGAATAGCACAAGCTTCACTAGAGCTTGTAAAAAACAGAATACCGTAACTTGGAGTTAACAGAAGAGCTAGATCCTACGCATGAGTTAAATGCAAGGCATCCCAGTTTTATCCAGAGCAAAATGGGAACTCTGCCTGGCTGGTTTTGTGTGCCTAGACATCCAGCACACACAGCAATAGGTGTTTGGCAAGGCACGTGGCTGTGTTGCATTGCACATCTATCAACCCCCCCTGTTCCCTCACATCTCACTCTGGCTCTTCTCCATACCCAAAACCTTTAAATAGCTTCTCATAAATACATATTTAAGAAAAAGAGAAAGCCATCAGCAAAAAAGGTTCATCTCATCACACTACTTATCTTCAAAGTTACCCTGGCTAGTGCCTTAAAACAGCGAAGACTTAGGTTTTTCATCATCATGTACCTTGGAAACAGAAAAGTGAGACAACTTAAATGAGAGCCATGCATCAGGATCTCACACTTAAGCCACCATGCTGCACAGAAATAGTCTGTCCTACTTATTGTATTATTTTTCTCTTCTTCTGAGCCTGATGCAGCTTGAGTCAGCATAGCAGCTGTATCCGGCTCCATGGGATGGAGACAAGAAGTACTCCCAACAAAATGACTACAGTCAAAACTTCCCAAGCGTTTCCGCAGCAGCAAATACATAGTGCAGATTCCAATCTGCATTTGTTCTGCATAATTCACCTCCCTCCAGCTCACCTGTTGCTCCAGCACAGGTGTCAGCCTGGCACGTTCCCTGGCTTTCCTGTGTGGCCCAGAGCAGAACCCAGCAGTGGGGACAGGGACACATTTGCTTACTCTGTACCTGGCTGCAGCAGAGCAGTGAAACGGAACACCCTCCTTGACACGAACGTGGCAGCCTTCAGCAGCCACCAAAATCTGTCTTGGCCTCACAGGGTGCTGCAGGGCTTTGGGCTGCAACCACGGGTCCTGAGCCATCGAGCCCAGAGGAGCTGCAAGTGCTGGATGCCCTCTATCAAACAGAGGTCTGCTTGGCAGGGGTAGGAGAAATCCTGGCCCATGTCCCAGCTCCTCAAACGACACCTGGGAGGTGTAGCAACTCCAGTGTGTTGTTATGACAGGACAGGTGATGTCCTGGAACCCCATCAGGCTCACAGGAAGGTACCAGTAAAACCCTGAGGTGTGCTGATTGAATGGTAATTAAGCTGGTATAGTCTCATGAGAGTGAGGTGAGAAATTTTACACAAGACACTTCAGAGTTAACCCAAGAGCAGCACCCAAGGCCCGCTCTTCTGGCCACCATGTGCCCTTAATACTCTGGATTAACATTTCTCTATTTGAGGAGTAAGGATTATTAGGGAGGCAACACGAAAATGTAAACTCTCCTAAAGTTTCAGACACTTGCCCCACTCCTCTCCCTCTGGCTCATCCCCCTGGAAAGGGAACTTGGGCAGACACTAATTGTATTTGACAGCAGCAATTACACACAAGGCTGGAGATTAGAAGCTCGTTAATTGTGTGTGCCATAATTGCTGCCGTCTTTTCCTTTACTGGTTAAGGCCAGTGCCAGGACAGCCAAGGGGAGGAGGGTGCTCTCCACCCCAAATGCAGGTGGTCCGAAGATGAGAGCCCTCTGGACAGGGAGGAGGTGTCCCTTCTCCGCCGGGGGCTCCTGACCCCATAACAATGCGGGAGGGTCCTCCGGCAGCTCGGCTAATGAGGCATGAAATGAGGACAAACAATGTTCTCTTCCAAAGGTATTTTCCACCTGTATCCTTCTGTCTTTACAGTTCAGCTGAACTTCACACTACCTGCCACAGGAGGGAAGGTAAATCTTAACCCTTCCGTGGTGATGCTGCTATTTTTAGCCATTTATAAAATTAGGCATTGTTTTACATTGTTTAAATTCATAAAATCCTTCCTCCCTGACTAAAATATGAGCTCAGCATTTCTCACCGCTCTGTGGAAGCCAGCTGCACTCAAAGAAGACACAAATCCCCCCTGGCTGAGGGCAGCCTCCCCCTTGCACTGCTGCAAAGCCACCTTTCACGAGCGGCTGCCGTCCCCTCCGCACTGGCCGCATTAATGGCTCTCATAAACACGCTATTTTAATATTCCTCTCTCAACAATCCTTCTTGGCTCCCAGCAGCAGCTCGGCCGGAGCGTGCACATGACTCAGCACCTGGAGCCTTTACAAGGGACCACTGAGGATCTGAACCATCTGAGCAAACTGCCCTATAAAAAAATGGCAGGATGCTCTGCAGAGTAACATGGGGTTGGGGTTTTTTTCCTTTTAAATATTGCAGGGTCAGTTTAGTTAATATTCCATTCGTGGATACATTAAAAAAAAAAATAAGGAAGTTTTCTGGTTCTTCTAAGTCTCATCATAGAATTTCCTCTTAAAATACACGACCTAAGACAGGGAAAATATTTTCCAGATTACATTTGAAAAATAAAAACAAACATACTATAATTTATGTCATAGTTAAACAGAGCTGTGATCTAAAGCAAAGCCTTGCAGATTACTCATTTAACTATAACGACTTAATTAACAACTGCACCATAATCACAGTTGGAAATTAGTAGTAAAGACAGTCAGGGGAAGGGAAATAAATGTAAAATGCTTAACATAATTCTGCGCAAATTTCATGCGTGCTAGCAGCTGTGATTTCATGACTCACTATGTACATTTTTGTGTACACATGGAAGGAAATAATATGCTCAATCTAAAAACCTAATGCAGTGGCTTCCCACAGTTTTTGGTTTCTGTCACATCACCCCTATGAAAATCCACACATGCCCAAGCTGAGGGGACAAGGCTATAGACACAAACACAGCCTGGACTGTAACTGCTGCTTTTTTTGTCAACCTGATACCAGATATTTATATAAATTTACACAGACATTTGTATGAGCAAGAAACATATTCTGAGCCAAACTGGAAGTACTGAACAAATACATGGCTTGGGATGAAACAGGTGCTCTGAAGCTTGAAAGCTGAAGGCAACACTAACTTTTGATAAATTAAAAAAGGACATCAGCCCCAGCCTGTCTGTTGACATCTTCATCTCTACTTGGTGGAGTGACACTGGGCCAGATGGCACTGCAGTGGCCAATGGCAAAAGGAACGGCTCTGAGGCTGCTTGACCCGCACCTCAGACATTTGTTTCCTCCAACAGATCTGGTTGTGAAGGCAGAGGGTGGATTTATGAGCCCTGCAGGCAGAGAAGTGGCAGAATGAAGAGATCCTTGCCGGTCTCTGTCCCCACAGACTCAGGGAAGGGAAGGATCAGAGCACTCCAGCAGGAACAGAAGGTTTCTGAAGTGATGGTGTAACCCTTGGCAGGCTCAGCCAGAAGGATGCAGCAGGATCTGGAGGCAGCTTTAGGGCTGTGCACTGATGCTGTGCCTGAGCCTTTACGTGCCTTTGTTGGTTAGTTCAGCTCAAAATACTTATAGGATGCTCCAGAGACATTCAAGAAGTGCCACCTTCCCTTCCAATAGAAGTAACGGGGTACAACAGTGCCCAAGTACCTAAGTAGTAGACAATACCTGCTCTTTTAAGAGATAACTCCTTTTCCACTGTAAGCAACTTACACCGTCCCTGATATTGAGATGCTCTCTCACCTAGGAGAGCACTTGCTCGAGTGAAGTTTTGAGGTCCCAGAGCTCAGCTGTGTCTTGTGCTTCCAACCCCAGAGCTGTGGGATAACAGAAAAAACAGTGCTGTGGGACTGCTACCTGTGCACTAGAGCCACACAGCACAACCTGTCACTTCTGGTGTATGATTAAGGGGAAAAGAAAAATGCAGTTAAATCCCTACTGCACAGAAAGTTACACAGTACTTTGCCTCATTCTGTTATATTTTGTCATCATTGAATGCCAGTAATTTGGTATGTAGATTTAAATTTATCTTTTTCGAGTTGCTCCCAGTGTATCTGGCCTTCAAGCAGCGTCTTCAACCCCCTGTAAGCCAGGAATCGTGACTCTGGGATGCCACACACATCACTGTCCTGCAGCAGCACACTCAGCACGGCAGAGCTCTGCCTCTGATTATTCTTTTTTTCCTGACTGCATTCCAAATAGTACAATATATATTTTTTTAATTAGCACAGGATGATGAAAATTAATTCATCGATATGTTCAAAAGGAAAAATATTTCATCTTTGCTTAAATACTTCACCAAAATCACTGCATTGGTAGTGAAACAATGGTGAGCACCCCAATTTCTTGCTTGCAGTTCTTAAGAACAACTACTGTTACATTCAAGTAGCTGCAAGAGAATATATTATGCTTCCCACAGCACACTAACAACATGGTGCATCACCACTGCTGGATCTGAGATAGAAAAATAGGGGCTAACATCTCTGCAAGCAAAAGTTAGTCCCTGCAGGGCTAGTAAGATTTCATATTTAACATACAGTACATTTCCAGCAAGAACAGACAGCTTAAAAGGAGGGAAAGAAAAGAGGTATGAACTCTTGTCATGATAATTCTTTACTTTGAAGAAGTTTAGGACATAGAAATGTGGGACACCTCTGTACAAGATTCCAGTGCAGCTTTCAATACATGACTGCATTGCTGGTTTGCTTTCTAAACCTCAGCCTCTCTGAAACACAGGCTTGCAGCTTGGCACTGCTGTATTTCAATCAATTGCTTGATCAAGGATCACAATGTCATAAATAAAAGGAGCTGAGACCATAAATTTCTACGGAGATGTAAAATCAAAGAGAACAATCCAACAAGCTCCCAGGGGGTGGGAAGCTGGCACATATTCCAGCTGTTTATATTTCTGCTATGAGATGCTTGTTCATTTTAACTTCTTCACTTCTGCAAAGCTTGGCAGAACCACGATCCCAAACAACTGCAAGTCTCACTCTGGGTCTGGCATTTTGCTTTGTGCTCTACAATAAAGTGCAACTGCAGGAGAGAAAAAGCCCTGTGATTTACCAAGCTTGTCCATAGGCAAAATCCCAGACCACTGTGGCTGACAGCTCTATCAGCACAACACCCCAGTGCCTGGCAAGTGAGTTACTTGCTAGAACATGTTACTTGCTGGAGTTACACGTGCAAAGACGGACAGAGAGGCAGCAAATCACCTCTGAACACCTTGGTTCATGAACAGGACCTACACGAAAGACTTAGAGCATCAGCACACTTTCCTCATGAGCAAAGGATGCAACACTACCCACCTTTATTGCAGGAGAATGGGGAAATTTAGCTCATCTTTATTCATATTTGGTATTTTAGTTTCTTACACAGCAGAAATAAGAAAACATCCCCTTGCTAATAAAAAATTTGGTTCTGAAAGCATGCTCAAAAAGCAAAGCACTAATAAACTGCCAATTTCCCGACTTGGATAAAATAAAGTGGGTCATTCCTTGTGTAGTTTCACATGCAGGAGTGAGGGGAAACTGCAAGGTTTTCTTAGCCACGCAGGGCAAATTACTCCCTCCCACAGGAAGGCTGCATCCTCCACCAACTCCAGTTGCATGCTAGAGATTGTCCCTCACACGGCTGGCAAAAGGCAGCAGGGCAGGAGAATCCCTCTGTGTGCTAAGACCTAATCCTTCTCGGGACATAAAGACCCTCAAAACTATTACATACCCCAGCGTGGTTCACAAAAGAGCTCTAAACCCAGAGGACATTACAGTCTTACATGCCCCAAAGCCAGAAGTCTGGGGTGAAGCAGTTTTCTGGTTTTACTCAATTTCTACTGTTTCAATTTATGTTAAAAGGATAGAAAACACGTTAAAAAAAAACCAAACCAGACTTGATTATTTGGTTGGTTTTGGTTTGTGGTTTGTTTGTTTGGGGTTTTTTTCTTAACAGGGAAAGAGCCTGATTAGAGTTTATAAATTATCTCAGTGATTTCCTTCTTCCAGTGTGGCCACTCATTGAAATAAGAGCCGTCAAAATACGTATAAGCAAAAAGTGCAGTCTGTTTTCTACATTCTTAACTTTTATTCTGCAACTTTTATTCTTAAGTACAATTATTAGTATTTAAGTAAAAAACACACATAAAGTCAAACAGGAAATCCCCTCAGGGTGGAATGCCACACAAGGACCTCTCTGTACAAACCCTGAAAGAAATGTGGAGAGCAAAGACCTTGCCAGCACTGCTCCTCTTCCCAGTGTGCTGCATTAGCACGGCACAGGACAGCAAAGCCATAATTTGATTAGTGCCCACTTTACACGATGCAATTAAGTTGCTTTTATACTACAAAAGAAATAAAGTCACTATCTTTCAAAGTTTTTGACCTCGCAGTACAGCAAGCCATAAATTGAGATATTTACCCAAATGAAGCAGGTATGTGAGCGCACCGCTGCTGGTGACAGCAGAGAAACCCAAACAGGTCTTTTCCCTTCCTGCTCTTCCCATCCCCCTTGTAATCCTGACCACACCACTCTGCTGCTCTTTCCCAACCACGAACAGTGGCTGCTGGGACAGATTATCACGGGAGACATCTGTTTGACTGACAGACAAAACAGGAAAACACGATGGGTGCACTCATTTTGTTTACAGACAACAGCTTTTCTAATGTATTTCTTAATTTTGAGAAGAAATTCCATTGGCCTGCACTACTAACCAAGAAACCCACACTGAAACTACAGTATGGTTTACCAGCCCCTAATCTAATTCTTAGAAGCTGACCAGACATAAAACCTGTAAGCTGCAGAAGATCAAAGCTTCTTGTTCCGGATATGAAGAGGACAGACTTGAGCAATGAGTTCAAATTTAAGAAAAATTAGGATTGGATTTCCAAATGCTTGCTTTAATGTCATTGGCAACGCAGTTTGCATTTGAGTCTGTACAGATATTTTTAAGTTCCCTTGGAGATCCCATGTGACAGAAATTCTAAACTGGCTTGGAGATCCTACTTAACAATTGTTAAAATATCTCAGCAACACCAGGTGGAACCCCAAAAAAGCAGACATATGAACTCAGCTGCACTGCAAATGTGGGAATTGTTTATTCTGCTTTTCACTGTATCCTTGGATTGCAAATTCTCTTTTCCACATTTTAGTTTCAACTTGCTTGTTGCACTTACAATGTGACAGAGAAAGGTTATTTCACCAGATGGAAGTGGGGACAGAGCCCAGCCCTGGGCGGAGGGTACCTGGCCACCCACCTTATCAAATATTGCCCCCTGCAGTACTTGCTGCAAAAACACCCACCGGACAAAGTCATTTGCTTTATTCCCACAGATTTTCCAGCTTACTGGACTGCTCCGAGCTTGTAGCAATAAGTGCATTTGCTATTTTATTCACTCTGAAGTTTGTTTTCTCTTTCACGAGACTGTCTGTTCCCCAGGGATCCTCTCCCAGCATGACTTCGTGCTTCCACACCAACACAGCAATGGAGGGACTCAACTCCCATTCATTATTTGGCCCAGAGTACAGAGAAATAAATCCTCCACTCAAACAAGGCATAGAACAGTACTTGAAAAAAAACCCCACAGGCAGTTTTCTCCTCTGCAAACATCAGCATTGGAATTTCATACCTTTAAGAGCTTAATATGATGTTTGGTGAATGTCTATCTCCTTTGAGCTCAAGCCCTCTTCCAATTTTGCCTTAGAGTCAAGTCTCTCCTCTTCAGATTCCTAAATCCAACTTTCCTCATTACACAGCAGAAATCTTGCTAAGTGCATTATTAGTAAAGTCAAGTCAAACAAGTTAAAATGACAATTTTTAAAATTTTAACATATAAATAGAAAATCATTAAGTCCTCCTGTGAGTTTCAGCAGTCAAAGCAAATAGGACAGAGGCCCTCCAAGTGTTTGGGAAAGGATACCACTGAAGTTGGTAGTGACAAGCTGCTGAGATTGGAACTGGTGAACGCGCAATATAAGAAATAGGAAAAGGAAATATTTAGAATAGAGTGATGCCAAAATTGCAATCAGCAAATGGAAGGCTAAAACTGATGAGCAAATCTGGATGCTCTTTTTATTATTTATTTTTATTGTTTGAGCTGTGCGATGTAACAAGAAACGATCAATAAGAGCTCCCGACCACCCCACCCCACTGCAGTGTCGTGTCACACCTCCCCACCCACGGCCCCGGCGAAGGACTGCAGTGGAAAGGATGTGTTCAACGCTGCTGAGAAAAGAGGTGCTGGCCTGTTCCTGCTTTTCCCTGGCAGTCTGAGGCTTGAAAAATCTGGATTGAAGCCAGTGAGGATTTGTGATATGAAATACAAGACAGAGATTAGAATTTCGGAGTATGTGGGGGAATGGAAACGCCACTATGACTCTCAAAATCTGAGAGTACTAAAGTGCCCAGTTATACAGTGATGTACACGAGAACAGAGTTACTCCATGAAGATGGAAGACACCAGCTTGTGAAGGTGATATATTCCCAACCCCCCTGAGCCCACTGCTGAGCTTGCAGTGGTGGGTCAGAGAGACAGGCACACAGTGCATGGCAGGGAGGGCAGGTGAGTGCCATCACCAAACTCACACACACACACCAGCAAAAGCCACCAAAAGCAACGTGTCACTTGCTGCCAGTAAAGCAGGAAGACATCAAGTGAACATACCAGCAGCTGCTGGGACACATATTCCTTTCCAAAGGACCAATAACAGTGGGAGGTGTTGACATGAAATGTTTCTGTTTAAGGCTAGAGAATGCAGAAGAATGGCTTCATAAATTATTCTCTGTTCTGGAGGAAGAGTGAATAGACTTGAAGGACAGGTGATGTCTCTGAAATATGCAAATAGAGCTGAGCCGGTCCAAGCAATTACCTTTCCACTGCCTGGAACTTCAGACTGAAAGGAATGACTCACAAGCAAGAACAAGAAACAAAAGATGTGCTAAAAGGTAGAAGATGACGAAGGAAGACTGCATCAAGAGGAGAATGGAGACTGCATGGAAAAGAATGTTCCTGACCTCCTGCTAACAGCTGTTCTTGGGAAAAGGAACAAAACCACCCATGACACAACACACAGCAAGACTGTGCCAACACAGGAGGGCCTAAGTACAAAGCATCCTGAAAGGCAATGGTGATTACTGGTTCTACACTTCTGGGATCAGGACAAACACAGCAAGGAGATTCCTGTGGCTTCATGGATGTGAAGACAAGGGATCACACCTCAAAAATCCTTTAGGTTATCTGCTATTTTAAAGATTTCCCAGCAAATAAAATTGCTGAAACTAAATGCAGTATGATCATTTCTTTCCAGGTTTTAGACTGAGCTCTGAAAGAAAAGATTAGGCAGGACTATCACACAACCTGCAGGGTGAAGAAGAAATTAAAACACACTGGAAATAGCCATGGAGATGAGCCAACAGATGTGCCTCCACTGTCAAAAATGCCATACCAGCTTCAGAGAGTGGAAAACAGCTGTGCTGCTGCCTCTCCACAGTCAGTTGTCTACTAATAAAGTGCAGTTAACTCCAGACTCCAGGCAGCAGTAGAAGCAGCAGATCAGATTTTGGCTGCTACTGGTTTTTTTCACTGCTTCTGAACACAAATTCAGGGCACTCCAACGGCATCAGAATCCTTTTACTTTGGTTTTTTTTCCCCCATCCAAAACAAAAATACTCAATTATAGCAGTTACGGCCTGAAGCTGAAAATGTACCGATATAGAAACTGCAAGATCAATATGAAAGAAGGAATCAATGGAGAATCAAGAAAAAGGAATGAAGAAGTAGATCCATTTGGACTGAGTAAGAAATACTGCAATTAGTTCCATTCTATTTATTAACAAAAACACTGACAATCTAAAAGCTCTAGAACAGCAGTAAATCTACTGAGAAAAAAAATGAACCTATTAAAAATACCAGCTGCTTCTAAGTTTAAAGTTTGGCATATGTAGTGCTAAAGGATCAAGACATTAAAGCCCTCTTGCAAATATATGAAACAGGAGACTGAGGAGCATTTAAGATAACACAAGGAATAACATCAATGGATGAGATAAACTGTTGAAGAGAAAATAAGGAGGTAATATTGAGAAAGCTTTACAATAGCAAAATTCATGAAGCTGCACAATCAGAAATTCAACACCTTTGTACTGGAATTACTATTTATGATTCATAATGATCTGCAAGATGAACTTTTCAAATTTGTACTAGGTACTTTATGCTGCTTTTAACCAAATACTGGGAGTATTTCATTCATGATCGACTGAATGTAAGAAAAATCCAAAGGAGCCCAGCAGATGAGCATGTAAAGGAGATACAATGACAGTGATGAAGCACCTTGTAATGTACCCACAGATCTTTTCTGTAAATCCAATT
The DNA here is from genome assembly GCA_035583155.1 of Acropternis orthonyx. NCBI lineage: Eukaryota > Metazoa > Chordata > Aves > Passeriformes > Rhinocryptidae > Acropternis > Acropternis orthonyx. The sequence goes on along the minus strand of JAWWEU010000005.1, from coordinate 29,860,411 downwards.
TGAAATTTGAAGACTAAAATAGCTATTTTATCTCCATCCCCTGACACATGCATCTCCATCATTTTAAAGAACAGAGCTCCCTCTCGTGGCTCCAGAACGTGAATTTGGTGGGGGGAAGGAAAAAAAAAACAACAAAAAAAGAGTAGAGCAGCATGAGACACACCAGAGTGAGAGGACTCTCGACAGCATTTTGGTTCCTATAAAGGTGGAATTAAAAGGAAGTTGTAGTAGGAAGGACATATGAGTTCTTGTAAAGAAAGCAACACCGCCTGTACTTTAATGCTAACTTTTCAATTACATTTTCTGCTAAGGTAACCTCCTCACCTTGGGGGAATCGAGGGGGAGCAGTGCTGCCAACCGGTCTTTTGTTTGCTACATGCCTTCTTTTAAAGTATTTGTTTTGTAAAAAACTAACACGCTATTCCACTTTCCCAGCTGACAACTTCGTAACCTGAAGCTCACACCCGTGACAATAAGCACTTCTCTGAGGCAACAAAGTGAAGGGACTACCCAAAGCTAAGCCTGTCACCATGCTGAAAAATCTGTTGAGAAAAGCACTGTGTGTTTTGTTTGGGGTTTTATTAATTTTTAAATTAGTATTTGTATAGTTTGCTTGGCACTTTCCTCATTTGGGATTATACATGGATTTTTAAAAATTATTTTATTTCTGTATGAGAATTCTAGATTGGATGAGAATTTAAACAGCAAGCAGCCAGCTTCTGCTAACTGTACAGCACATAAAACTACTTTCCCCAGGGGCATTAAGAAGGGTTTTCTCAAAATGACAACATTTCTTGGCTGCAAAAACAGTATCAGTGGCATGAAACATGAACCAGTGAAGAAAAAACAGTTACTCTTAAGTCTCCAGAACATCATCAGAAGACAACTGAGCACCAAATTCTTGATTCATAGACTTGTGCTCATGAAAGATTTTGCTTCCAAAGCACAGGACCAAAAAAGAATCAATTTCCTACCATGAAGAGAAATTACCATGCCTTCAGCATTTTGCTATTAGTGAAATATTTCCACTCTATTTCCAAAGGCAATACTTTTTTTGAAGAGCAATCCTCTTTAAAAATTGTATAAAAGTCAGTCTATAAACAGGAGATATCCTACAGGATTCAATCAAGTAATAAAGCTGGTAGATGAAAGGCAGATTAATTAAAATGACAGTACAGTCTCCCCTGTAACACAGACACAGGACTTGTTATGTTGGGAGTATCTAATCATAATCAGATTTGGTAATTTGCTGCATCAAAACAAAAAGGAAACATTTTTAGAATTGATCATTCAGTTCATGTCACTTTCATGGAGATTGCTTTCTATTGATCAACATTTAAATAGTAGTTGAAAAGAGAAAGATGAGAAAAGGATAAAAAGTATCTTTACATGCTAAATACAGCATGAACCAATAAGAGCAAAATAAATTAGATCACTACAGCCAAACCAACCCTGTGCATACGCTTGCTCCAATGAAGATCATTATGAACGAAAGAGATGGTTCTTCATGTTCCACTCATAACAAAAGGAGAGTTTTTAAAATGAATTTAGACTTTAATCTGCTCAAAATGAAGTTTGCCATGCAGCAATTAAAATCTGTGTGAAGCTGAACCATTGTCAGCTTTACAAAGACAAATGCTGGTTTGTTTCCTGAGCAGTATTTTCATGTTTCCTACCTGTGGATTCCAGCTGGGGTCGAGTTTCTTTACTGCAGCAACATACTCCTGCATAGCTTGGTGAGGGTTGGTATCTCCCAGGGCTTTCCAGGCCTCCCTAGGAGAGACAGAAAAACATCAGTGAGTCCCTCAGAGACAGCACAACATGTATTCATGGTGCCATCAGTGGAACACAGGGATCAGATTCATCTACATCTTTTCAGGGGATGCAAAGCCAGCTTTCATTCAATTTGGAATGGTCAGCTTTTCTCTGAGGCCATGAAAGGCCTCTGTCACTGCAGCACTTGGCTATGAAAGGATCTTTCAGGGGATCCAGATCCAGGCTGGAACACAGTTTGCGTTCACAAAGCTGGAGCTGTTTTCACAGCATTTTTGTTGTATGCAGGCTAGTTCTGGATGAACATGGTAAAATAGAGGAGTCTTGTATTTCCCATCTGCATCAGGCACAGCAGCAAACACTTCCATGTTAAACAAAGGATTTTAGAACCAGTTCAGTGGCAGACTCTTCCAGTTGACATCCTCTAGGTCCATAATCCCTCCAACAAATAGCTGACAAACAAAATGTAGAGCCAGAAATTGGTTGGAATTGCAAGGATTTCCTCTTACCATTTCTGCTTTCCCTCAAAATCAAAGAAGCTTGGCTTGGGGGTGTTACAGGTTCCAAGTTTCACCTAAGGAAAAGAAATTTCCTTCTGTTAGAATAAAGCAAAGGAGACTTGCACAAGGAAAATTCTAGGTTTGGATAGTTTCAGGGTGATTTTGTTATTAGGCCAGAAGAAAGGTTTTGGGGGAGAAACAAGAGACACAAATCCATCTTACCCTCATTTTAGCAACTTTGCATCCCTGTGTTTTCTTTGTGTGATGCAAGGGAAGCAATTTTGTTATGCAGCTCTTTTATTTTGCATGCATTACCCAACAGGGATAACCAGCAAGTGATTTCTCACTAATGTTATGTTTATTACCCAGCCAAATGCCTCATCCTCCACCAGCATCAAGAAAAATTCTGTTGATTAGGGTTTCTACAGAGATGATTTTTCATTAAGGCTGAAATTTACCTGCTTCCACACAAAGCTCAAGTAAACAGACTCTGCTTAATTATTTTCAAAGTCCTCTGGAAGGCCGGGGGACAAACTCAGAGCAAAGAATGCCAGGCAGCTTCTGAATTTGCTCCGAGGCACCTGGATGCATGGAAGCACTGTGTGAGAGACAAGTCAAGGCCTGAGTGCCAGAGAGGAACCAGTCTGTCATAAGCAAGGCAGCAATTAAAATGCGTATGGGGAAATAAGAGACACAAGGAAGCAAGGGAACGAGCCAGAACTGGTGGACAGATATATAGAAAAAAAATGTTATGGCCAGTATAAAATGGACTTGGTGCCAGTGGAATTCAGAAATTTTCCATAGAGTGGATGTAGGGAAGTCCAGCAGACACATCTCCTCTGTAAGCTCCCCACAAATGGGACCACAGGGGCTACACATCCCCAGGGCTGCAAAGCACAACCAGGTTCCTGCCCTGTGGCCAGCACTGGCAATTGCCTCAAGTACAGAGCAATTAGCAGGCTGAGATTTGGGTAAGAGAGATATTTTCTTGAAGCCAGCTTGGGAGAATGCGTAAGTGAGTGTGCCTCTGTCTCTGCCTGGAAAAGCCAGGGAATGTGGGGCTGGACTCAACAGATCTGCCTGTTACCAGTGCCACTTACTCAGAGAAAATAAATGCCCTTGCACACAGGTGTCACAGGCAAAATGAATCTCAACAAAATTAAAGTATCATTGTGATAAGAAATGAATTTACATGAGTTGGTTCTTGGTTCTTTTGCTGGGTGTTTTTTTTTGTTTGTTTGGGGGTATTTTAATTTTTGAATGAAAGTGCTGCATATCCCTCAGGGCTGATGGATGAAAGACTAGAAGGCAGAGCACAACCACGGCTCCAAATGCAACAGTTATCACACCAAATCCCCTGTAACACAGGGCACAACCCCGTGCCAAGAAAGCCCAGCAGAGCTGCGGATCCTGGGGAGGGAACACAGGTACATCCTGGAGGTGGGCAAAGGCTGCTGGAGGGACATTTTGTTAGCCAAGCAAAACCAAACCGCATTCAGCAAATGTTTTATGAAATATGCTCAAGTGTTCAGGCAGGTGAAGTGCTTAAATCAACGAACAATTCTTCACCTTAACAGGGTGGGGATTTTATGCTGAGGATGGAATCATTAATCAGGCTTTAAAAAGAGCATGCCCATGCTGAGAGATATTTATTAGTTACACTATGTTTTCATTTAAAGTGTTAGAGGATATGAGTGACTGTAACTGAAATTAATTTTCTGTACACCTGACTGTCTCCCAGTGAGCAATTCATCCAAATTAGAACATCTTAGCTGGCCTTTAAAACAACATATTGCATTTCGTGGAGAAACAGGAGAACAGGCTATCAACAGTTAACTCCTATAAATCAATCACAATTCATGTGGCCTAAATGTTTTCTTCTGTGTTCAGAGGTGGATTGGTCCACTTGTTTAAAAAGAGCAAAACAAACAGGGGAATAAAATGCAAATTCATTATCTGTATGGAAAATGCCTGCTTGGCAATTCTTTAGTTCGACAGCCAACCTGCAAAAATTGGCCAAGATGGATAAAAAAAGTAAATCTGTTTTAATATTAATTTTCTACTGCCATCATCAAAACACGACAGCAGTTTCCTCTCTTGAGATTTGGCATTCAAAGGCTGTTCCAGTGTGGGGGAAGACTGTTAGTAACATCGATAGTAATACAAATCAAGGAACAGTAGTTAAATTTCATCCATCAAGAGCAGGGAAAAAAGCGCACTTTTGCCCTGTTTGCTATTTTAAGATATATTAAAAAGGCTTGCAGTGGTTTTGTTGGAGAGAATAAAATACAAATTTTGGCTCCCCTCTTTTTGCTGCAAGACTCCACAAAGCATGAGAAACCAACCAGGAATTTAATATCCGGGGACCTGAGACTGACAGCTGAGGAAAGGGAGTTTTAGCCAAACATGCCAATGATAAGAAACTGCAAAAAATTTTGTGAAGGACTCTGTCCTCCTGCTACTTCCCTGGGGGACCTCAAAAACTGTGTTTCTTCATAACCAGCAGAAAGAGCCAGTATTAGTATTTTAAGTTGAGAGTTTCAGATTTTATGTCCACAAAATAATTACTGAAGGTGCCTGGGGTGCTGACTGGTCACTTGATGCTCAGCTCTCCTCATTTACAGTTCATCAGCTTCATTAAAAGAACATGACAGCCAGAATGCATTAAAAACTTTCCTTCTGCAGGCATTATTCTCATCAGTTGTACAAAGATGACCCAGGCAGCCCCAAATGGGCAGTGTCTGAAGTCACCTCCATTTGTGGCCAAAATGGAAATTTGGAAACCTTGGATGAGGCATGAGAGCTGAAGGTCACAACATCCAGAAACATGTTAACGCTGGTCCAGACTGTGAGAAACCTTAAGATTCTCCTTACTCGTTACTCCACCATGGGTTCTCCTCCCTGGTGGTGGTAAAAAAGGCTCTTTGCTAATTTTTCCACTAGTATATTTATACAGCAGGAAGTTCCAGCCAAATATTCCTACTTGGTTGTAAATCTTGTAAGGTGAATCATATCTGCAGCCTCCCTACAGAGCAGTAACAGGAACACAACCTCCATGGCCAGCAGGACTAAGCTCTGCTCTAGCTGTACACAAGCCAAATAAGCTGAATTTCTTTGGCAAGACAGCAATTCCTGTCCGTTCCTGCCCAAAGCTCTGCCTCAACCCACAGGAAAGCCCTGACTAAAAATGGGGTGTAAGGAAGGACATGCAAACACCAACCACAGAAGGCAAGGGGTCCTGATGACCAAGGGACTACATGTCCCAGAGAGACAGAGAGTGACAACTGGGTCAGTGCCATCACACAGTTCCTTGCAACAGGAAGCTGCAGGCAGAAATTCCAATGTTCAGGGCGGGTTTCTTGCATCATGTTCCACAGTATTTGAAGGAAGTAATGCAAAAATGGGATTACACTCTCAAGCCTACACTCGGAGTCAGTGTAACCACTGTTCTGCTGGTGGCACGGAGTTTGCAGCTTGCCAGCACCCCTCAGCATTTATGTAGGCACTGGCACATCCTCCTCCTGGCAGGGCAATTTCCCCAGTCCAATCATTTCCAGCAAGTTTTGGATTCCCTCCCCTCTCTGAATCACATTGGTCTCTGTTATTGCACCCTCAGCCTCAGGTGCTCAACACGACAGGAAAGCACTGCCTTCACTTCACCGCTACAGACTCTAGGCACAGGAAAGTGATTTGCCCAAAGCCACACAGAAAGTAGGGGAAGAAAAGGAAAATCAGTCCCAGTCCAGAGCCCTGTGGCCTAGTCTGTTCTTCCTCCTGTTCTGGGGCAGAGTCGTAAACTCAGCAACATCTTCTAAAAACCTCACTGGAGATGACAACTAAGCAATTCCCTTATTTTCAAGTCTCTGACACATAAACAAAATCAGAGAGAAAAGTAATAAAATCCTGAAATGGCCTCCAATAAAAGGTAATAAAATTCCAGGAAAATGCCTATATACCCAAACAGTTTGAAATAAATAATATACAGTATTTTAACAGAGAGCTCAGCTGTTACTGTCACCTCTTTTATGATGGTGCTGTATCTTAAATCAAAGCCTTTAGTGTCACAAAACACTAAACTGAGGAAAGACAAGGATGCCAAATCAAGGACAGTGGACAGATCTGAGTCAGCACCTTTAGTGCGCCAGCAATTCCACCGTCCACGGGGGTAATATATTAGCAGCTCATTATGCATCCTGATATGGCTGCTGTAATTAAATACAGAAAACTTGCATTAAGCGCCCTCGTTTTGATTTAAAGCACAAAATGCTGCAAACCTCAAAGTTAGCAGGGCATAATCCTGCAGTAGCTGTGCTAGCAAACTTCTCCCAGTGTCAGCATTATGCTCCCAGGAACTCTTAACAGGGATGGCACCTTCCTGGGCATGGAAACCCAAGAGCCAAGCACAGCCTGAAACCAAGCAGCACAAAGGCACTTGCTGTTGCATCATGCTTGGCCAGGGACAGAAGGAGGACACAGAAGTGCCCTGTTCCCCTCAGCGGAAGGCAACTGGAAATCTGTGCTGGACACAGTGTCAATTACCAGCTTTTTCTGACTGGCATCAAAACTTTCATGAAATATTTTTTGATTTAAGTAATTTTTAACATTAAACACCTCATTAGTCTCGCACCAGGAAACCCTCTGGAGTCTGTGGAAAAGCACAAGCTGACAAGCAAGCAATCCCTTCCCATTTCCACCTTGAACAGTCACAAAGCATTTGCAACACAGTGAAATAGACGAGGTTATTTACAACAAATCTCCTCAAAACACAGACAAAAAATGATAGAAGAGAAAAAACACCCTTTTTACTTCATCCTGGGAATGGTCTTGTTATTCTTTAAAGTTCTCCTAGTATTTTTTCAAACCACCTTTTTCTTATGAGGGAAAGAGAAACCTGGAGCCCTGTTTAAGCACTGAATCTGAAAACAAAACTTCACGTGACCAGTCAGCTTTTAATATAATTACTAGTCCACAAACCACAGTCTGGGAGCCGCCAGCTTAGAGGATAATTAAATATTGCTCTAAAAAATGAAAGCACTTATACAGGGCAGTGGTAGGACACAGGTAATCCATACAGGAGGAACGTATGGGGAAGACGTGCATACTCAACTTCGACTACTCATCCAAAGGAGTGGGATTCAGTTCTCAAGTCCAGGCAGCATCTCTTGACACACACTGGAGCCACAGAATCATTGAAAGGTTTGGGTCGGAAGGGACCTTCAAGCTCATCTCATTCCACCCCCTGCATAGGCAGGGACACCTTCCACTAGACCAGGCTGCTCCAAGCCCCATCCAGCCTATATTTGTACTTTTAATCTTCCAGGTGTAACAATGCTTACAATTTTTCTGTGTCTCCAAGTTAAGTGGTTATTACAGTCCTTTGCAATCGGTGCTCTGTTTGTTTTATGTAACTTTTCCCATGGGAGCAGGAAGAAGTCACATGGTGTATATTCCCACAGGATGCATCCTATAGCTTGCTCAGTTCCCAGGGACTGAATGGGAAAAGGAATTGTGTTCAAGGTTACAACTAGAACCAACTAGTTCAGTTTCCCAAGTCTCAGTTCCCAGGCTAAAGCCGTTCCCTGGCAGATCTGCCCAGGCACATTCTTTGTATGGTCACATCAGAGCCCCAGAGCTGCAGAGCCCACCCTGGGTCACTAGTGCAGGTCCCCGCTGTCTCTAACGGGGACTTGGGCATTGTGCACTACTTCTCCATCCTGTCCCATCACCTCATCACCCAGCAGACACAGGGAGCTGGGAAAACACAGGTGAGGCAGTGGGATTTACCAGTCAAGTTCCTCTGCAAAGCCTCAGGGACACACGAACAGGCCACCAACCCACATGTGACCTGCCCCTGCTGACAACAAAGGCCAAATCCTCCACACCAACAGCTGACTTCAACCCACCATGCAGCCTGCCAAAGCCAAACCAATGTCATAGAATCATAAAAGTTGGAAAAGACCTCCCAGGTCAAGTCCAACATTTGACCAAACACCACCATTCCCACTAAACCATTGGCGAAGTGCCACGTCTACTCATTTTTTGAACACTTCCAGGGATGGTGTCCATGGGCAGTCCATTCCCGAGCAGAAATTGCTCTTCCAAAGCAGAAATTTTTCCTGATATCCAACCTGAATCATCCCTGGCACCACTTGAGGCCTGTTCCAGTTGTTCAAAGGACAGCATCAGGGCCATCCACACTGTGCGAGGGTGCAAGGTCAGGAACAACACCCAGGGTGACGGATTTACAGAATCATCTGGCTTGGAAAAGACCTCTGAGGTCATCGAGTCCAACCTTTGACTGATCATCACGTTGTGAACCAGACCATGGCACTCAGTGCCACGTCCAATCTTTCCTTAAACACCTCCAGGGACGGCGACTCCACCACCTCCCTGGGCAGCCCATTCCAATGTTTAATAACCCTTTGTGTGAAGAAATTATTCCTGATGTCCAACCTGAACCTCCCCTGGCACAACTTGAGGCGTCTTGTCCTGTCCCTGGTTGTCTGGGGGCAAAGACTAACCCCCTCCTGGCTTCCCCCTCCTGTCAGGGGGTTGCAGAGAGCAAGGAGGTCGCCCCTGAGCCTCCTTTCCTCCAGGCTGAGCCCTCCCAGCTCCCTCCTAATAGGACATGTACTCCAGACCCTTCCCCAGGTCCGTCCCCTTCTGTGGACTTGCTGCGGCACCTCAATGTCCTTCCTAAATCGAGGAGCCCAAAACTGAACCCAGAATTTGAGCTGCAGGCCCGCCAGTGCCGAGCGCAGGGTGGCAACCACTGCCCTGGTCCTGCTGGCCACACCATGGCTGAGACAGGCCAGGATGCCCTTGGCCCTTTTGGGCATGACCACCACCCCCAGGTCCTTTCCTGCTGGGACACTTCCCAAACGCTCTTCCCCCAGATCCCAGTGGGATCTATCCCACAGGGATCCATCCCAGCAGGCTCCATCCCAGTGGGCTCCATCCCACAGGGCTCCAATACACAGGGATCCATCCCTCAGGGATCCATCCCTCAGACCTCCAACCCTCCGTGATCTATCCCACAGGGATCCATCCCTCAGGGCTCCAACCCTCCGGGCTCCAACCCACAGGGATCTATCCCACAGGGATCCATCCCTCCGGGATCCATCCCACCGGGATCCATCCCTCAGGGCTCCAACCCTCAGGGCTCCAACCCTCAGGGCTCCATCCCACCGGGATCTATCCCACAGGGATCCATCCCACAGGGATCCATCCCTCAGAGCTCCAACCCTCCGGGCTCCAACACACAGGGATCCATCCCACCGGGATCTATCCCACAGGGATCCATTCCTCAGGGCTCCAACCCTCCGGGCTCCATCCCACCGGGCTCCAACACACAGGGATCCATCCCACCGGGATCTATCCCACAGGACTCCATCCCACAGGGATCCATCCCTCAGGGCTCCAACCCTCCGGGCTCCATCCCACAGGGATCCATTCCTCAGGGCTCCAACCCACTGGGCTCCGTCCCACCGGGATCCATCCCCCTCCACGTGGCGGCACCCTGAGGGCGATACCCCCACTGCCCGCACACCCCACACACCTTTCCCCTCCGCACCGCCGCGTTTCCCCTCGGCGATCCCCAGGCCCAGCCCCTCAGCGAGCACCGGCCCGGTGCCGCCTCACCTGCTTGTAGCGGGCGTACAGGTAGAGCAGCTGCTCCTTGCTGGCGGCGGGCAGCAGGGCGGGGAGCCTCTCCGCGGCCTGCTCGAAGAGGGCGGGCAGGTCTGGGCCCGGCGGGGCGGCCTCGGGGCCCGAGCTGTGCTCGCCGCCGCTCCCGCCCGCCGCCGACAGCAGGGGCGACGCCATGGCGGCCCGCGCCCGCCCCGGTCCGCCCGCCACTCCGCCCCCCCAGCGCGCCTCGGTACGCGCCGCCGCGCCGCCCGCGGGAAACGCGACCCGCGCACACAGCGTTCCGTTCCGTTCCGTTCCGAGGCGTGTGTGTGCGTGTGTGGGTGGGTGTGTGTGGGTGTGTGTGTGTGTGG
>JAWWEU010000005.1:29835211-29850038 GCA_035583155.1 Acropternis orthonyx | reverse complement strand
GTGTGTGTGCGTGTGTGTGTGTGTGTGTGTGTGCGCGTGTGTGTGTGCGTGTGTGTGTGTGCGCGTGTGTGCGTGTGTGTGCGTGTGTGTGTGTGTGTGTGTGTGTGTGTGAAACGGCGTGTCGGCGAACATGGAGTAAAGTCGCGGGGTCCTTTAGGGTAGGAAGGAGCTCCAGCGTGATGGAATCCAACCGCTTTCACCGCCAAACCCTGTCCCCCCCTGCGGGTTTTGAGCTCTTGCAGGGGTGGTGACTCCACCGCTGCCCTGGGCAGACCGTTTCTATGACTGACAACAATTTCCATAAAAAAACCACAACACAGTACTAATATCCAATGCAAACCTCCCCTGGTGTACCCTGAGGCCGCTTCCTCAGTGAGCAGACTGACAGCTCACTGCACCCTCCTGTCAGGGAGCTGTACAGAGTGGGAAAGTCCCATTTGAGCCTCCTTTTCTCCAGGCTGAGCCCCCCCAGCTCCCCTCCATCAGACTGATGCTCCAGACCCTTCCCCAGCCCTATTGCCCTCCTCTGGACTCGTTCCAGCCCCTCAATGCCGTGAGGGTCCCAAAACTGACCCCTCAGCAGAGCCCAGCACAGGGACAGTCCCTGCCCTGGCCCTGCTGGTCACGCTGTGGCTGGTACATGCCAAATCCCAGAATCACAGAGGGTCAAAGGGGTCGGAATGGACTCTAAAGCTCATGCAGTCCCGACCAGGGACACCTCCCGTGTAGCTCAAGGCCTTATCCAACCTATCTTTGAGCACTGCCAGGGCTGGGGCATCCACAACCTCCTTGGGCAACCTGATGCAGTGTCTAGCCCCTCTCACACTAAAGAATTTCTTCCAAATATCTAAAGTAAATTTCCCATCTTTCAATTTGTACCCATTCCCCCTTGTCCTATCACCACAGCTCCTGATGAAGATTCCCTCTCTGGCTTCCCTGGAGCCCTTTCAGATGCTGGGGGGTTGCTGGGAGGTCTCCAGGCTGACCACCCTCAGCTCCAGGCTCCTTATCAACCTCACGGCTCTCCTCTGGACCTGCTCCAGCACTTCCATGGCCTTCTGATCCTTGGGGACAGCAGAACCGGGCGCGGCATTTCAGGTGGGGTCTCAGCAGAGCAGAGCGATTCTCCTCCTCCTCTTCATCCCCCCCCCTCCTCCTCCTCCTCCCGTGGCCGCTGGAGGGCGCTCGCTGGCCGCTCCGGGACGGTCCCGTCGGGAGCGGGGCTGTGGATGCCGGGATCAGCCGGGATGCTCCCGGGACACGGTACCAGGGGTCCATCAGCATCCTCCCGGGACACGGTGCCGGATTCCCGCCGGGATCCTCCCGGGACACAGTGCCAGAGGTCCACCAGCGTCCTCCCGGGACACATTACAGGGGTCCGCCGGGATCGTCCCGGGACACATTACCGGACTCCCGGGGGTGCCCCTGCCCTGCCCGGGGGTCCCGGCCAAGCGCCAACCCAAACGCCGTTTATATTTATCCCGGTATCTACTTCTGGCGGAAAGTTCGCCCCTCCCGGGCACAGCTGTCGAGGCCATCTCCCTCCTTCCTCCACCCCCGACCGCAGCAAATGGCAGCCCCGAGTGCCCCGGGGACCCCTCGACCACCCCGCGGGTCTCCGACCTGCCCGTGCCCTGCTCGGGCTTCTCGGTTTTGGGGGTCCCCTGTGCCACCCCAAAACGCTGGGTGGTGGATGAGGGTGAAGGTGCATCCTGCTTTTGCCGTGGTCCCTCCACACGGCATCTCCCAGCCTTGTCACAGACACTACAGACTCGCTCACACAATCACCACAGAATGTCCCGAGCTGGAAGGGACCCACAAGGATCAACAAAGTCCGACTCCTGGCCCTGCACGGGACACCCCCAGGTATCCCACCATGTGCCTGGGACCATTTTCCAAGTTCTTCTTGAGCTCTGTCAGGCTTGGTGCTGTGTTCACTTCCTTGGGGAGCCTGTTCCAGTACCTGACCACCTTCTGGGTAAAGAATCTTTTCCATTCGTGCAGCCTGTGAGCAGTGCACACACCCATTTTCCATCTGGGGGCTTCCAGGGGGAAATGCAGCAGCTGTGGAACAAAACACCTTCCATCAGAACCAGGAATAAGCTGGCTTTTATCCTCTTACTCTCTTCACAGCCTCACTGAGTGCTGGAGGTTTTACTTAGTGGGTAAAAGAGCCCCAGCACAACCAGGGCAGCAAACTGGAGCATCACAATGATGGGACCCGAGGGAATGGCATGAAGTTGTGTCAGGGGAGGTTTAGCTTGGATATTAGGAAAAAGTTCTTTACCCAGAGGGTGGTTGGGCACTGAACAGGCTCCCCAGGGAAGTGGTTACAGCCCCAAACCTGACAGAGCTAAAGAAGCATTTGGACAATGCTCTCAGGCTCACGGTGTAGTCCTTGGGGCTGTCCTGTGCAGGGCCAGGAGCTGGACTGGATGATTCTTGTGGATCCCTTCCAGCTCAGGATATTCTTTGTTTCTATGATCACTGGAGCACCTGTGGCCCTGTGGGACCACCACCACTCTCCCACCAGGCCACCAAGCCGTGGCACTGTGCCTGTCCCTGGGCTGTGCATACAAGTAGGGAATCCAGATCCAGCTGCAGGAGGGGACACAGAGCAGGAGGGGGACCCCTATATCCCAGCTCATGTCAGTGGAGTGGTGGGGTCCCAGTCTCTGCTCAGTACCAGAGTGGAGAGTGCTGGAGCCAGGAATGTACCTGCAAGCTCCTGCTCTGCCCGCTGCTGCTGCTGAGGGGGACAAAGGGTGTCCTGTGAGCAGGTCTGTGGCCTCCAGAACTTCCTTGCCTGTGCAGAGTGGAATGATGCCCTTGTTTGAACCGTGAAGGGGGAAAAACAACTTGGCTCTGCCACTTGCAAATAAATAATATATCTATATCTATCTCTACCTATATGACTGACAAACACCCAGCCTCACAGACCACACACAATATTTACAGCTAACTCATCCTCTCGCCGCTCCCCGCCACAAGCTGCTTGGCTCCATCCAGCTGGGTCATGTCACCCCAACCAGCCCCTCTCCCCACGGGAAAGCAACGCCCGGTCCGAGCCTGCCAGCCTTCAGCAGGCAGCAAGGCAGGCTGGCAGGGTGAAATCCACTTTGAACAGCTTGGAAAAAGTCCTCGCAGGGGATGAACCGGAGCACAGAGCCTCCGCACGCTCTCCGGCGCGTCTCCATGGTGAGAGAGGCCTCGCTGCCTGGCTGGATCGCTTCTCTAGAGCACTTACAGCTCCTACCAGCTCTCCCACTTTTTCCTTGCCTTTTTTTTTCTTTTAAAGAGCAGCTGCACCGAGGGCCTGATCCTTCCTCCCACCCCCTCCCTTTGGCAGGCGTGGGAGCAGGTTTGATGCAAGGCGCCCGTGGAGGTTTCAGGAGCCTGGCATAGAAACGACTGAAGATGGGGATGCTGGGCTCAGACACGCTGCACCTGCTCTGTGGGATGATGTTGATGTAATTCCTGGTCCCCAGCAGCCTGGGAGAGAGCAGGATGGGGGCTTGGGGGACACCAGCACCGACACTGTTGTGCTGAATTCACCAGCCACCCTCTGCCTCAGTAATTCCAGAATGATCTGGTCCAAATTCAGCCCATTTTCCCAGCCCTGGGCTGCAGAGTACACAAAACCAGAAGCATTAAGGCACCAAGCCTTAAAGAAAGTCATGCAGGATCCTTGCACGAGCTTTGTGTGCAAGTCAGTCCTGGGTCCCACACTGGGATCACAGAGGCACAATAACAGGCCGTGGCCAGCAGTGCCAAGCAGGGAAAAAAAATATCCCTGCATAATTATCGTATCCATCCTGCCAGTCAGCCTGGAGACCTGTCATTGTCCCTGTGCAGAGGGCAGAGGCCACTGCACACACCAAAACTTGGCCAGCCTGAGAGCAACATCTAAAGGGATCCCTGCGAGCTAAGCTGTGATTACATTTTTTTTTTCCATAACAAAAGGAGAAAGAGGCAGTTGAGATCTGGCTTTACAGCCTGTGTTTTACTGTTGGATACACCTGTCTTTGGAGGGAGAGCAGGCCGGGGAAGTGTGTGTCTCCTGGGGTTGAGAGGTACAGAGAGTAGGGGGAACCCAGTCTCACTCCCCTCCTGTGGCACAGCCCCCAGCACACCTCGACCCAACACGTCACCTCTGCTGCAGGCAGAGCTGCTCCTCTGGTTAATAAATATCCCCTCCTGTCTCCTGAGCTACTCCAGGCTACCCACTGCACATGTCCTTTTCCTGCTGCTCTCATTTTCATCATCTCACTCATCATATCTTGGGAGATTTGCCCCTTGCACCCATGTCCCTGGGAAGAACCCTCCTTCTCATTGTGCCTCCCCACCATCCTCATGCCAAGGCATAGGAGAGACTGAGAGGGACTCACTCCTGACTGAGTCTTTGCCAGACATCCCTGTGGTGCTCCACCAAGCGCCCTCAAAGCCAAGGATCCCCAGGCTTTGCCTGCTGATGGAGCCTGGAGCTGTGTGAGTGGCAGCTGCCTGCCAAAACCATTTCTTGGCAGGACACAAGGCTAATGGCCAAGAGCTTTTCCCCTGGCCCCCAAGATCACAAATTCCTCACTGTGAAAATCCAAACTGCGCTGCCAGTTTCCAGCAGGCAGCACTCCGGGGCAATGCTTCGGGCTCCGTGTTTCACCCTACCTTCTCTTCCGTGCTGCTGCCACCTCCTGTATCAGTTCTGAGTCCTGCACCCAGAAAGTCCTTTCCCTGCTCTGGTGGGTCCCCAAATCTCACATCCCCCATTCAGAAAGCAGACCCCAGAGCACAGACCTTCCCTGCATTAAGCAGAGCCACCCTCCTTCCCTCCCAGGGGTGCAGGGGGAGGGCTTGCATAGGGGTCAGGCTTGCCAGGCAGGGATAGTGTGGTGTTTTCCTGTCTTGAGCTGTGATTTCCATCTGGAACATGGATTTTAACATGTATTGCTACACATATTGCAGCACTTGGCTCTCCTTTACCCCTGCTATGGGAGAGGGAGAAGGGGAGACAACCACTGACCGCTGTCCCTCTCCTCTGCACACTCAGTGCTTTAGCAGAGAGATAAAAAAATCCTGCTTGTTTTTCACCCTGTGTGTCCCCCCTCAGCAAGGCACAGTAAATGCATGTCCTGCTCAGTGTTTTTGGGAATCAATAAGTGCCTTAGCAGCCAGGAGCCCACACTGTAGGCATGAAATGCTCCCCTGTCCCTAACAAGGGACAGGATTTCCATGAGATGGAAATGAAGTCATAGGCAACAGGAAACCAAAATTCAATACTGGCCAGGGAAGAAGCCAGACAAAGGACTGAGGTCTGCTCTGGCACCAGCAAGGTCTCCCTCACATGCATCACCTCTGTGGAGTTTGGCTCCGTTGCACATTTTACCTGCGTTTGTTATAGCAGCAGGGCCATTTGTTTGTGTATAATAAAGGCAGCCTGGGAGAAAAATGTGTAATTAGCACATCCATCATATAGGTTTTTTTAGATATCAATAAAACATCAATTCCCTCCTTCCATAAATTCCCGCTCTGTGCTGAATGCAAATCAGTATCTGCGACGGAAAAGTAATGCATAACCCCCCTCAGAAGTGCATAAATCTCCCCTCTCCTGGAATATCATTAAACCTCTTAAACTGATGGAAAAACTCCCCTGGCAGGTGCTGAGTGCTGCTCCCCAAGCCTTGCTGGGCTGACATCAGCAACGGTGTGGTTGCAACACAGAGACTGACCAGCGTTTCAAAGGTTATGAGAGTTATGCAAACAGTGGATCTTTCTGTGGAGAGAGATATCTCAGCACTGAGTCTTTTTGGTTTGGGGCAGTCAGATGGAATGTTGAATGTATTCTGTTTTCTAAATTAAAATGAAAAATGTAAGAAGTTTCAGTTCGGTTGACCCAGTGTTTTGCCCGGTGAGTAACGAACACAAAAAGCTTCATTTTTGTTTCATTTTGCTCAGCCTCCTGCTTCGTCCGTCCTCTTTCCCATCTTTTTAAGTCAGGAAAGTCTGGCTGTTTAGACTGCAGAAAAAGAGACTCAGGGGAGACCTTATCACTCTCTACAGCTACCTGAAAAGAGGTTGCACTGAGGTGGGTGTCAGTCTCTCCTCCCAGGTAACAAGTGACAGGATGAGAGGAAACAGCCTCAGCTTGCACCAGGAGAGGTTTAGATTAGTTATTAGGAAAAATTTCTTCGTGGAAATAGTTGTCAAGCCCTGGAACAGGCTGTGCAGGGAAGTGGACATGCAACAACCACAACAGAGCCCTTAGTTTTGCAACAAATCCCATGGCGTTATTCACTGGAAATGGCAAAACTAAAAGTAACTTCTTTTGGTTGGTTGGTTGTTTTTTCACATAAGATAATTATGAAATATACCTCAGTTTCGGATGTTTCAGTTCCCCTGAAACTTTGTGGAGAAGGCAGAGCTGAGGTGTTCAACAGGAAAACCTGGCTGAGGTTGGGGTGCTGCAGGGCTGCCACCTCCACACTCCCCTGCCTCTTGTCAGCTCCCGCTCATCTCACATCGAGTAATGGCTCTGTCACTGCAAAACCACTGATGTCTCTCACTTTCCTCTTCAGCTCCCCCTGGCAAGGTTCTCTGCATCCTTCTGGTACCTGTCTCCAAATCCTCTTGCGGCTTCCTGGCTGCTGTGGCTGGTGGCACCACAGTGCTGACCTGCCTGGCACACACCAAGCATCTCACAGGCAGGAGATCTAGAGTGTGGTGTTAGAAAGAAGAGCCCAGCAGTGATCCTCCTGGGATGCTGCCCTCCCCTGCACCCCACCCTGGGGTTAACTGGGGCCACCAGCAGCGTTTCTCCCCAGTGAGCACTTGGACCTGCTCTCTGTCCCTGCACAGCCCCTGGATAATCCCCTGTCCGGCTCACGGAGATAAACAGCAGCTGATGAGCTCTGCTTACTAAAGAGCATTCTGCATCCCTCCCCAAACCCTTCTTACCAAGGGTTACTCCCTATATTTTTCCCTGAAACCCCCCCCAGCCCGAGCACTGCCTGTGGCTGATGATGTCCACAGGAGCAGGGATGCAGCTCTGGAAAAGCTGCTTCAGGTGCCGGCTCCGCTCTCCCCCAGCGCGGAGCAATGGAAGGGAGTGCCTGTAATTGCAGCTGTCAGCAGTAACAATCACTTCGCTGCTATTATAAATGGCTCCAGCCTGACTTTTACTTACAGATTTCCCTCACGTGATTCTACAAGGAAAAACCCGCACCACAGAAAAGCAACTGCACCTTCCAGCTCTGTGGAGGGAGATTTATGGCTTGTTTGGGCTATAAAGTACAGCGGGGAGGGCTCAGGCTGCAGGTCTGCGTGTCCTGATGGGTCTGCCTGGGGTGGTTCAGAGGAAAGGGACACCCGACGCTGCCCCCCCACATCGTCCTGCAGAGGTTGAGCCCCAGTGTTAGACCCCCTCCCCTTTTGGTGGTCCCTGTTAGCAAGGGAAGGGTTTTGCAGTAATTCCTACCAGTCACAATGATGTCTGGAGCCAGAGAGGAGCTACAGGAGGTTGGAGTCTCAGGTGGTAAGAGTGACCCTCACCAAATCTACCGGCATTGCTCGGAGGTGCTGAGAAATGCTGGGGAGGGGTTCCACATGCATGAGGTTTGCAGCAACAAGACTAGTTTCTACAGTGAGGACAAAGTCAGGCTGTGTCCTGTCCATGACTGCTGTCAGAGACCAGAAACACTCTGCTCCCATCAGCTGGCTGGAGCATGGAGTCCCCAGCATGGACTCAGCCCATGGCTGGGCTGGGAATCCAGCTGCAGTGCTGCCTCTTGCTCTCTGTCCCAGTGGCACAAGGACCTTCGGGACACGTCCCCCCTTGCCTTAAATTATTCTTTCTGATCTGACATCTGTCCTGAGGCTGCAGGACCAGGAACTGTATGTTACAGCACCTGTGGATGGTTCATTCAGCCCTGATGGATAACAGAGTGATGTGGATTCCTTCTCCAGGCCAAACAGGACTCCATGGAGGAACCTAACCTAATGCAGTCCCAGGAGAACACTGAACAGACTCACTTTGTACAGGGTCTGTCTCCTGCAACTCACTGGAGACATCAGCAGGCGTTGAGCACCCTAAGGATGCTCACAATGCAGGGCTTGAGCCAGGAAGGGTCAAACCAGATTTGCCAGGAGCAGCTGCTCTTTTCCTAGAACCATAAAATCATCAAGGTTGGAAAAGCCCTCTAATATTATCGAGTCGAGATATTAATCCAGCACGGCTGGATTTACCATTAAATCATATCCCTAAGCACCACATCCACATGTTTTTTGAACACTTTTAGGGACCTCGATTCTACCACTGCCATGGCCAGCCTGTTCCAGTGTTTGACCACCTTTTCTGTGACTAAATTTTTCCTCACATCCAATCTTAACCTCCTCTGGTTAACTCTGAGGCCGTTTCCTCCAGTCCTGTCACTTGTTACCTGGAAGAAGAGATCTACCTCAAAGTGGCTACAACCTCCTAACAGGGCCTTTGCAAAAAGGAAGCCTGTGGTCTTTTGTGCACTTTGATAAGGTTCAGAGGTTGCTAAAAACCCCACGAAGCTATGTCAGGATTTCCAAAAACTCCTAGGAATTCCAGCCAGCTTTAGAGGTCTCTGCCACAGCTATTACCACACACCCCAACCTTGCTGGCACTCAGCTTTTTGTTGCTATTACAGACATGGTGGGTAAGGGACACAGGTTTAGTGCAGAGAATTGCAGTGACACGTCCTCCAGTGTGTGATTACGCCAGCACATGGTGTCATACACGGGCATGGGCTGCTCTTCCCAGCAGGACCACTTGCCAAACACAAAGCATCTTTGCACCAGCACCACAGCATAACCCCAGCCATTGTCCCTCTGCACTGCAGGAATGGCACAGAAAACGGGGGTGTCCCCAAGCCTTTATTGTGCTTGTGGCAGCTTGGTGCCTGCAGCATCGATGCGCTGAGATGTGCTGGTACCTTGTGTTTCCGACACAGCCTGCTGTGGCTCCAGCCTGACGTTGGCCTTGGCTGTGTGAGTTGGCAGCAGCAGCTCCATGGACACTGTTTCTTGCCCCAGGTCACCTCCCCTCCTGCTGTTTGATGGGCACTGCCTCCCTTCCTTCACCCTCCTCGTGTGGTGTATCCCCCTGGGAAGGGGCCAGCAGCCAGGGCAGTGTATTTAACAAGGCAAGTGAGGTTGGGGTAAACAGGACAGGAACAGTCTCAAGGCCACCTGGCACTTTACCAGCTCCTGTCCCCTGGAAAACATCTCAAAGGGATAATAGTCCATCCTGCCCCAGGGCACGGCAGGGCAATGCTATGGACATGGTGAGGTGCTGTGGGGACAGACTCCTTTCAGCTACAGGAGAGGATACAGCAGCCATGTGGCTGGATCAGGGAGGTTTGGAGGCACCTCCCCAGCTCTCCTGGAAGCAGCCCAGGAAGCTCCAAGGCTCAGAGGAAGCAGTTCTTTTTTCTTCTCTAATTTTAGACCTTTTTGGGGTGTTCAGTTTTCTTAACCACTGGTCAGATGCTGTCTTCTCGCACAAAGCAAGCGTGCATAAATTAAACCAGACACATATATATGGATTGGAAACCGTCCAGGAGCAATCACTTACACACCAGTGAAGGGCGTGAAACCCCCCATCTGCTCCCTGTTTAAGGCAGCACAGCGAGCCCCCAGCCCAGCCACCACTGGCACAACTCCCTGGGGCTCATCCCTCCACCGTCCTGGGGATGCTGCACCCCTGAAGCCACTTGGCAGGGACATCATGCCTTAAAGCATCTGGGCAGATGGGTTGTTTTGTATTCCCTGGCTGGGTTTCCAGGCAGGACAACGCTGTGACCCCAGGCGAAGCAGAGGGGACACGTGTGAGGAGCTGCCTCCTGCTCGTGGCCGTGCATACGTCGGTCGTGAGTCATCCCGGGAAAGGTCACCCTGCACGGGGGCAGCGCTGCTCCCTCCTCTGAGCAGGCTCACGGCAGAGGGGATCTGCTTTTCGCTCCGTGTTTCTGCATCCCTGAGTGTTTCAGTAGCAATCAAACCTCTGTACATGGGCTTGCAGTTGCCCGATGCTGGGATTTTTAACATCAGGCACGTGGACACTGGATGAGCTACCAATGGGAAAAATCCCGCCCTGGGGAACGCAGGGGAGATGATGCATAAACCTGGCAGGGCGTGGTTACCCCCATGAGCTGGTGCTGGGTTCAGGGCTGCCTCATCTCTGTGGGTGGCTGTTGGGAATCTTAAATCCTAAATCCACCTTTGTGATGGGCTCAAGTCCCAACAGATCAAATTCAGCTGGTGGGTAAAGTGACCCCCTTGCAGCCAAGGAGAAGGGAGGCACAGCTCCTTCTGGCAGATCTCATCCTGAAACGGGACAAAAGCTTCCTCTTACCCTACTTGGAAAAGCTGTGGGAGGGGATGGCTGGAGGGACAGTGTTTGGAAGAGGATGGAATTGGTACTAACATCCCTGTCACTGGAATCAGATCCATTCAGTGAATTATTATGTCCTGGAAACCACTGCTCCTCCTGGCTTAAAAAATCCCGCTTCAGGCAGTTCTCCTGGATGTATAAACACCCTGAAACTCCCAGAGGATTGGGCTGTGTCACTGCTGCTCTGACCTTGTGCGCTGCCTCTGCCATGGGGTCTGGGACACCCCTGGCTCCTGATGCTCATCATCACACCCTCATCCTCCACCAGTACCAATGGGGAGGGAAAATATGTGAGAAATCAATAGCTCCAGCTCAGGCTGCCGGAGGATTTGTGCATTTTTACACTGCTGTCTCTGGGAAATCTGATATATCGACCACATTTCTCAAGACCACTATTGATGGAGCCCATAATGGGAGGGTTCGGGGCTGGCTGCAGGATGCCTAGAGTGTCTGAAGCCCAGGGCTGTTGCTCTATTGATCCTGGAAGTTGGGGCAGCATCTCCTGGTGTGATTTACTAAATGCCCTCATCATTCCACATTGAGCTCACCCAGTGCTGCTTTTGCTTCTGTATTTATCCCATACCCTTCTTTCCAAGCAGTGGCAGTGAAGCCCCTGGTCTTCCCCCTGGAGCAGGAATCACCACATGAGCAGAGCAGGGCAGGGCAGGGCAGTGAAGGACCCAGAAAGCTGCTATTGTCTGACATGATGCCCCTGCTGCCTCTGCACCGAGGTCAGGACATGCTGCTGCCCCCAAACCCTGGTCTTGGACATTATTTCTTCTGGTTTCAATGGAGAGGAGATGAGTTTATCTTCCCAAATCCCCCTGATGTTGACCTACCCCCATGGTCCAGGCTCAGCACATCCTGCTCTGCTCATGGGGCCAGGGAAGGCCATGTTGCTAATGCGTCTCCCTCTGTGCCAAACCAAGCCCCTAAGTATCCAGGCTTCTTACAATCCAGCTGTCTGAGGAGGAGGTGGGAGGAGAGGTGTGGGAATGGTTGTCCATGGGTATCCTGCATTGTCTCCTGCTATGGAAAGGCCTGCTCTTTGTGACTTTATGAATGCCAGTTAAGAAATTTTTTCCTCCACAAGACTCTTTTTTTAAAGCTTTTTTTCCAAAGACTCTTTCCCCCCAGCAATGCAGGAGGTTTAAAAGTATAATTATATATTTTAAAAAAACCCCACCATGCTATTTATAAATTATTCTATATGCTCCCAACAAAGCAAGTGCCAGACTGCACTGGCGGAAAGCCCACTCCAGCTTCTCCTTGCTTGGTTTAAAAATGCAAATAACATTGCTTCTATGATTTTTTTCCTAACTACAACAGCACAGGGGGAAATCACAATGCAAACTCTTTCCTGGAAAAGAGAGAGAAAAGAGGAAAATGTGGCAGCCTGGTGCAAATGAGATATGGGGATTGGGATCCAGACCTGAGGTATGGGGACCACCATCCAGACCCGAGGCTTGGGAGTCAGGATCCAGACCTGAGGCTTGGGGACTGGGATCCAGACCCGAGGCCAGGATTGGTTGGGATCAGTATCCCGCCTTGCCATTGCCTGCCTTCTCCCTGCCCTGCCCTCTGCCCAGCCATGGGCAGCAGGCATCGGAGGCAGGTGGTGGTGGCCTTTTCTCTTTCATTTAAGGCTTCTCCTGCCCTCTCTCTTTTCCTGCCTTCCTCGCCCAAGCCTGGATGTGCAGAGCTGAGAGTTTTGAAACCTTTGAAGGAGTCAGGAAGCCTGGAGTCCCAGCAGAGCAGTGAAATACTATGATGTTAAGCATGGTCCCAAAGGGTGTCTGATAACGGGAGGCAGGGATTTGCCAATCAGATATTTAAATGGAGCTGTTGTTACAGGGCAATGGTGAGTAATAAAGAGCCTAACCGCTGTTCTGCCTCCTCTGCTATTGTTTCTCTCTGTTTAATACCAATAAATAACATTTATTAGTACAAAATAAATAAAGGGAAGGGGGGAATCACTAGTTATTTTCCATCATGGAATTCACAAGCTGTCCTATCAGAAGATATCAGCTTGCTATACATCCCAGAACGTATTTCAGACAATGCACCCAGCAAATAATAAAGAGAATATTTATTTCTTAATCTCTCATGCTGCACGTTATCTCTGGAAGCCCAACATCACTCAAAGGGTCGGGGCTGCAAAGCCCCAGCTCCCTTTGGAGCCGGTGCCCCAGATCGTGGCGGGGGCAGGCTCAGCCCCCGAGCGATGTTATCGGGCACACAGCCTGCCAAGGTGATGCATCAAAGAGCTGGTGACCTGCGAAATGTAAGTCAAGCTGTGACACCGTGGCTGGCTCGTGGCGAGCTCAGCGCCGGGCAGGCTGCTGACTGTGGGGTTTCGGATGAAGGGCACTAAAGCTCTGCTCGTTAAAGGGTTTGCTGCAAACATAATTAAGAGATGGTATCAGCGAGCGCCGCTGTCGCTGCCGGGGAAATCTCAGCCCTCGCAAATCACAGCTCCCCGGGCCTGCAACAGGACCCCCATAAATCTCGGCAGCAAACGAGCTCTGTGGGTGTCAGTGGGAGCGATGCTCCAGCAGCTGCTCCGGTGGCAGGGAGGGATGTTGCGGTGCCCAGGGGGCCACGGCCGGGATGGAATGGGCACTGTGAGGAGGGAAAAAAAGCGGAAAACTGTCATCTGAGGTTGTGCCAAAGTTTGGGAGGCTTGAAGGAAACAAAAATGAATCCCAAAAGCAACAAATTCTCAAAATCTGGGAATTGGTGAAGGGCAGGATTAGGGCCACCGAGAATCCTGGGGATACCTCTCTCCAAATGACTCCAGTTTGGTGTCTGACTCCATAACACAGGGGGTACCAAACCAGCCAGCCCCTAGGGGTGTCTGTATTCGGGGGTAGCTGTGCCCCCGTGCGGGTGGGTTTGCTCCAAGAGCTGCCCTGGGTTCGCTGCTCCCCTTCATCCAGCCCAGCTGTGCACAGCACTGTGATCTGCAGCACAAGGGCCAAGGCTGTGGAGATCATGCAACTTTTGGAGAATTCCTCCCTTTCTCCCCCACTTTGTTTTGCCCTCCTCCCTTTCCTTTGCACTTTTTTCTCTTTCTTTCCCTTTTCTCCCAGCCTTTTTTGTCCTGTCAGCCCAACATCCCACTTCCCTCAATTCTTACTCATCTTTCTTGTGTTTTCTCCTACTCTTTCCTCCCGTCTCTATCCCTGCTCTCTGTCTTTCTCCTGGCTGGTCCCCCACCCATCCCCTCCCCTTGGGGTGGTATGCTCACCCCAAGCATACCACTTTCCCTGCCACATTTCTCCCCATATTCCCGTTTCACCCCATCCCCATTCCCATTTCACCCACATCCCCATCCCATCCCATTCTCATTCCCATCCCCACCCCTTTCCCTTCCCATTCCCACCTATATCCTATCCCCATTCCACTGTATCAACATCTCCATCCTATCCCATCCTTATTCCATCCCATCCCCATCCCTTTCCCATCCCATTCCCATCTAAATCCTATCTATCCCCATTCCACTGTATCCCCATCTCCATTCTATCCCATTCCTATTCCCATCCCACTCCCATCTAAATCCTATCCCAATTCCACTGTATCCCCATCTCCGTTCTATCCCATTCCTATTCCCATCCCACTCCCATCTAAATCCTATCCCAATTCCACTGTATCCCCATCTCCATCCTCTCCCATTCCCATTCCCATCCCATTCTCATTCCCATCCCCACCCCTTTCCCATCCCCGTTCCACTGTATCCCACTCCGTCCCCATTCCATCCCTATCCCCTCCCACGCCCAAGCCCATCCCATCCCATCCCCATCCCATTCCCGTCGCCTTCCCATCTCACCCCCATCTTAATCCCATTCCCATCCCTATCCCATCCCCACCCCACCACTCCCCAGAGAGCCCAGCACTCCCCCTGCCGCTGCGGCTGCCATGGCGGGGCTGTCCCCTCGGAATCCCGAGGGTCTCCGGTGACACCTTCGCGTCCAAACCTCTCCCCCCGCTTCCCCTTCCCTCCGAAAACCCTGCGGGGCGCGCGAACCGCTGGGGGGCGCCCGCCCGAGGAAAGGGGCGTGGCCAAGGACACGCGAACGACGAGGGGGCGTGGCCAGCGAGGGGCGTGACCCAGAGCACATGAATGATTAACGGTGGTGGTCACCGGGGAAGGGGCGTGGCCTGGCGCTAAGGCCCCGCCCCGGGGCGGGGGCGGGCGCTGCCGGTGGGGCGGGGAGGGGCGTGGCCGGTGGGGGCGCCTCCCGGCGCATTAACCCCGCCCCCCGCGGTGGGGGGGGATAAAAGGGGCGTGTCCCGGCCGCTGGCCCCGCCCCCCCGGCGGGCGCGCGGTGCCGGTGCCGGTTGGCTGCGGGCGGTGACGGCGGGAGGCGGTGGCGAACATGGCGGCGGCGGGGGAGGCGGCGGCGGCGGCGG
>JAWWEU010000005.1:29787779-29835111 GCA_035583155.1 Acropternis orthonyx | reverse complement strand
GGCGGCGGCGGGGCGGCGCTGAGGAGGCCCGAGGCGGGCCGAGGAGTGGCGGGGCGGGCGGGCGGGGGCCCATGTGCTGCGGCGGAGGCGGCGGCGGCGGCGGCGGACCCCCCCCGCCCCCCAGTACCGAGGGCCGGTCGCAGCCAGGCGCCGCCGAGGCGGCTCTGCGGGCGCGGAGCGAGCGCGGCCCCGGCCCGCCGGCGGCGGAGGCGGCGGCAGGATGAAGTTCGCCGAGCACCTCGCGGCGCACATCACCCCGGAGTGGCGGAAGCAGTACATCCAGTATGAGGTACGGCCCCGCTCCCGGAGAGGGGCGCCGGGACCGTCCCCGGTTGCCCCCGGTGTGGGGCGGTCCTGCCCCGGCCGTGGGGTGGGCTGTGTAGGGACCCTCGGTGTCTCCCCGGTACCCCCGAGGCGGTCCTGCCCCCGCAGGGACGCGGGGAAGGCAGCGTGCCTGTCCATCGCTGCGGCTCTCGGTACCCCTCGGGTGTCCGGTTAATTAATTAGTTAATTAATTGCCGCCGGTAACCTTTCGGCGGGGGACAGAGATCGGGGGACGCGCCCGGCCCCGCCGCAGCCCCGGCGGTGCTTCAGCACCACCGGCGCAGGAGGGAGGGGTGACTTTGAGAGGCTCCCGGCCTCCCAAGGGCGATCCCGCCGGGATGAGCGGATCCCAGCGCTCTGCCAGCCCTGCTGGGGCCACAGGTACCGCTGGTGGCTCCCCTGAGCCACCCAAAACGGGGCACCGAACCCCCCCCATCAGCTCCCCTGAGCCACCCAAAACGGGGCACCGAAACCCCCCCATTAGCTCCCCTGAGCCCCCCAAAACGGGGCAACGAAACCCCCCCATCAGCTCCCCTGAGCCACCCAAAACGGGGCACCGAAACCCCCCCATCAGCTCCCCCGAGCCACCCAAAATGGGGCACCAAACCCACTCCCCCGAGCCTCCCAAAACTGGGCACCAAAATCCCCCGTCAAGTCCCGTGTTATAATCATTTTTAAATAAGGCTTTGCATCTCGCTGTTTCATACTCGAATCGGGGCGGTTTGGGGCACTGTTTACACCAAGTTCTGCTGCATTAATCGTGTATTATCTGCAGAATACAGCTTTTCGGGCTTTATCACGCCAGCCTGCTAAAGGTCAGGCTGATTGCTTCGTTTCAGATTTATCACACCGGTGCTTGGTTTGGGTTTAACTAGGTGAAGCTGAAGGTGGTTATTTGTAGTAAAACCATTTCCTATTTCACCGTTAGCTGGAGAAGTGGCAGGTGCCGGCAATGCCGGTCTTTTCCACAAGTAATAATTAAATCTAGACAAGGGAAAGCTAAGCACAGGACAGCCATGATCAGCAAAACTTCTTGACTGATTGACTCCGTTAAAACCACACGACATTTGTTATTGTTTGAAGGCCTGTATTTTCTCCCTAGTACTATAACAACCATTTAGTTATACTACCTCTATTAATCTGTCTGCATTTGCGAGAAAAGACATATTTCTCTTAGCTTACTTTGTTATAATGTCGAGCTTGAAAAGTTTATATCTGACCTTTTCACTCTTCCTTTGTTTTCTTTTACCTGGCTGCAGAGGAAGGGATGTTTAAATAAAAACTGCAGTTGGATTTGGCTTTACAGCAATGTTGTGATCTCTCTGAATTATGTGGAGGACTAGATGGCCAAATAATGCATCAGTCTTGGAGGAGGAGGAAAGCCATTGTCTTGATCAAATAAAGGACTAGCTTAGCTCTGCATCGTGTCTCCGAGGGGGTTATCCCTGTGAGAGTTGTCTTCTGTTCCTGGAAACGGAAAACTTGGATATCTTACTAAGAGAAAGGTTTGGAGGGGAAGGCAAGAGGGAAATAGAAGGGCAGAAGATCTGGCTGCATGCTGAGCAGACAGATGTGGAGAGATGATAAGGAGACCCAGTGAACCAGGACGTCTTGATTAACGTGTGAACAACTCTGCTGTTCTCAGCCACTCTTTTCATTATAGGAGGTTAATTTTCAGCTGTTTTAACTAGGGCAGTATTATTCTGTCATTCTCTGTTCCCTCATCCCGGTTTAAAATGCAGGTTTCAGTAAAAACTTCCTGTAGGTTGTTACTCTTTCTAATCGCAAGCAATCTCCTCCTTGGGCAGGCAGATTAATGTAGAGTGAAGGAAAACAAAAAGCTCACCTTCCTTTTCAGTAATAACTTTCAAACTCTTTGTTTGCCTTGTTGCAGCTGGCTGGAAGTGAGTCAGCCTACTGCTCATGCATATTGCAGTGATGGAATTATTTATTATTCAGTGACTGGTGGTCGTGTGGGTGCAAGCGTGTAAAAGCCTAGTTTGCTTGCTGATTATACCTGAGGCAAAAAGCATCCAGCCCTTCTTTGTCCAGAAAAATTCCAAGTTGTTGGTGAGCAAATGTGAGGTTAAACGCTGCTTGTGTTACTTGATTGCGATGCTACTTACAGAATGCATCGTAGTAACACTGTAAAAAAATCATTTGTATATTTAGTAGCATAATGTTTCTCTATCTGACAACTTATGTTTTCCCTCTCAATTAAAACAGTAGTTACTGCTTCGGTGTGAGAGATTTTTCTTGGGTAGGCTTTTAACTCTGAAAAGATTGGGTTGGAAGGGACTTCCCGTGGAAAGTTCAAGATTACAGAATCATAGAATGGTTTGGGTTGGAAAGGACTTTACAGACCATCTCATTCCAACCCCTGCTGTGGGCAGGGACACCTTTCACTAGCCCAGGATGCTCCAAGCCCCATCCAACCTGGCCTTGAACACTCCCAGGGATGGGGCAGCCGCAGCTTCTCTCAACAACCTGTGCCAGGGCCTCACCACCCTCACAGTAAAGAATATTTTCCCTAACATCTAATCTAAACCTGATCTCTTTCAGTCTGAAGCCATTCCCTGCTAAAAGATAAGACATAAACTGCTTTCTTGAAGTCATTCTGTATCATAAAGCTTACATGCCCTCATCTTAGTTTTTCTACCCTGATACTTTTAGTTATTTCCATTGGTCACCAGGTGACTTGTGCAGTCAGAAACCCCCAGAGCATGGCAGGACCCAGGTAACCTGTGAGATCCTTTGATGGGAAGCACAGGGAGTGTACCTGCAGGGAGCTTTGCTGATAATGTCAGGAAAAAGAATGAGACTCTTGTGCTTTCAATACCTAGAAATGTAGCTTTACTTTCAGGTGGTCTTTAACAACTGACAGTCCTCAGAGTTCTTACAATTAACATAATCTTTTCCTCCAAAAATAATCTGCTTGAGTATTGTAGGTGTGCTTGTAGGAAGTGTGGAAGTTACCCAGGCTTAGGGCAGGTACTTGTTCAGAGGAAGAGCTTTAGAGAGAGAAAAATCCATTAATTTTCTTTAAACAGGCAAAAAGAAGACCTGTTTTGATAGGTGTGGCATAGGTTCTTACTGTACATCTGCTTTTTGAGAGAGAGCACTTGGCTTACAGAAAAGAGGAGAAATGACAATGAGTGCTATTCTGTTTCATTCAGCTTTTCTCATGACTGAGCCAATGTTAACACGCAGCTCTACCCAAACCTTGACTGATTTGATTTGACTTTCCATTCCAAATTTCCATTCTGAAAGTGCATGAAAACATGCAGATTGGATGTGTAACATTTCCTATGAAAAATCAATCCATAACTGATGGTTCTGGAAGCCTAAGTCAGTGCAAATGATTGGGAGGGCTTTGTGTGAGGACCAGTGGCCATAACATAATATACAATCCCAATGTGAAGGGGCATTTTCCCTCTTGGAATACTGAGTGTCATTATCAGGCTACTCCCTGGAGGCAATTGAGTTTAAAACAGTATGTATTGACAAATACTTAATTTGTTGAAATGCTTCTTAATGATGTTAAACGCTAAATATGCCAGAGTTTCGAACAACTTTGATCCTGATTTCAATGGGTGGCATCCAAAAACTTCTTAATTGTTAAAAGTAACGCTTCAAGTTTCTGTACCTGCTGCTTTCTCTTGGCAAAGAGTGCAGCAGAGGGAGGGGAGCAGTGGTTTTGCACGTGTACTGGGGCACCTGGCAGTGTGGAGCAGGCAGTTCTCACTGTGCAACAGAGCGGTGACCTATGTATGTGTCCTCACTCTGGCAGCAGCAGGGAAAAGGCTTCCTCACCTTATTTTAGGGGACCTGGCAGAGTATTTTCTCCTGTGAAGTGAGAAGCCTTTTGCTAGTGAGTTGAATTATTGTTGTGGCGTGTGCTTCTTGCCTTAAAACCTAAAGTTTTGGGCCATTCATTTACCCTTCAGTTCCTTTGGTGTAAAGAAAAAAATGTGGAAACAAACAAAATCCCATCTCTCTGTGTCAGACAACAGGATTTTCATTTCCACACAGTCAGTACTGAACAAATTCAGGTGACTCTTAGATGAATTTCAGCTGATGCTTTTTAGCTGAGAATGTGCTTCAGTGCATTTAATGTTCATTTTTTGATGCAGTGAATTTGTTGGGTTGCTAGTCCTCTGTTTATCCACAAACCCTGCTGATTTCCTTCACTCTCATGTCCATCCTTGGAGTGCTTTTAGAAGGAGAATGTTGCTCCGTCTGTTCAGACTTCCTAAACGTGAGCCTACGTCTGCACGTCCAGCCGATGGAACTCACTGGAGTTGTGCAGTTGCCAGATGGCTGTTTTGTTGCAGTTAATCTGGCCTGAATTTGTTTATCTGCTGAAGTCTGTTGATATTTTTGTAGGAAAAAAAGTGCATAGCACCTTTGAAATCACAGCAGCCGGGGGAAGTGGGGGATCAGAACAGCTGTTACAGGTGCAGAGTTCATGGTGGGTAGATGGGTAAAAGTGTGAGCAGGTGATGTCCCTTCCCTTTTAGGGAGACCCCAGGTTTTAAGTCCTTTTGCTGTCGGAGAAGAGAAACAGGTTGCTGAATTTCAGACGTCTCTCTGAGACCCAACCTGCAGCAGGAAGTAGGTGGGGAAAAAGGAAGCTGGTAGCTGAGGTTGCCTGCTTGCCTTCAGAGTCTCTCTTCCAGAAACAGGCTTTCAGCTTTTGGGAAGTGGCCAATTCTGCTCGTCAAACCCAGCTTCATGATAGGCAGTTCACACCCAGGCTTGCCACCTCCTGACACAAATCTGTTGTGCTATTTCGCTATTTGTCCTTCGGGCTGTTAGCGGATGAGCTTAGAAGAGGTTTGAAAGACTCCTTTAAGACAGCGGGTTTTTTCCTAGCGTTTTAAGGTTTTTGTCCTTGAATTTGTTCACTGTTAAGGTTTGATAATTGCATTTTTAAGCGTTTTCTTCCTGCCTTTTTTTTTTTTTTGTTGTTGTTCCCTCATAATAATTTACCCACGTTCACTGAGGGTGTGAGGTGTATCACTGGCACAATTTAAAGCAAGGAAATAACCCATTTTGTCTAGTTTGAGGGCAGGAAGAGTAATTCTTTAGTGTTTGAAGTTGGCAGTGATGGATAACTTTTGTAAACAACCAGTTCTAAAATTCTGTAATCTAGAGAACTAAATACTTTAAGTGTGAAGGAGCACTGAGCCTTTCACTTTCAGGTTATTGGTTTACTTATATAGGTCAGGAAAGCAGTAACAAAATCTGCTGCCCTGCAGCTGCCAGACTGTAATATGTCAGTTTGCATGGGGAGAGGTGTGTGGGATGACTGCCACCTTCAGCTTTCAAGATTGCTTAGTGCAGGACCATCAGTGTTGTCCTTTTTAATTTATTTTTTGTCTAATGACTGATAAAACCAGAGATAGGAATTACACCAAGTTCACCTCTGGGTGGGTTAAGAGATGGAGTTATTACTACAGTGGCTTTCAATTTGCCATCTCTCCTTGTTTGTTCATCCTATGCCCTGTGGTTGTGGTTCATGGAAAAAGTTACAGGTGGGTGAGGATGATGAGTGGGATGGAAAAGGAGGAAGACTTTTTGACCACTTGATGTGCAGAGGCAGATCATGTGCTGCTGACCAGTGAGTCATGGGGGAAAGGGACTGAAGTGGCCAGTGTTCCTGAGGAATTTAGGAAAGCACCGAGAGTAGAGGAGGGCTGTGCTGCTGGAATGAGGATCATTCAGTGGTGGCTTGGTTGGGAAAACAATTATGCAAGTGACCTTTGTTGAAACCTCTGTGGACTCAGGAGCCAGACCTTTGAGAGATGCCAGAGCTGCCGGTGTAACCAGCCACCTTGGATATCTTGTGATAAACAGACATGTCCTTTAGACCTTGTATTTACTTAACAGGATCGTAACCACCCGTGTTACAACAGTGCTCAGTTTCCAACTGCTGAGCTTGTGGCTTTTGCCTTGAGGGTGTTGGGGTATTTGTCATTTAGGCTGGGAGGTTTTGACCTGGGGGACTGTGACACACAAGATGGTAAATGCAGAAATGCAGGATTATAGAAGTGTGGGCTATGGTGGGAACCAGGCAGAAGAGACAGGAACTAAGAAGACCTGAATGACTTTTGTGTGTTAGATTTCCGTGGGCTCAAAGGTGAGGGAATAAGATCTAGTTTTTGCAGTGGTGGAGAGTACTCCAGTGCACTATGTGCATCAAGATATGAGGTGTGTGTAAGCAAATAATTTTGGAGGAGGAATGGGTCCTTCCCGGTGGCTTCTACTTCCAAAATTATGGCTCAAGTTATTCATAGAGTCCTATAATGGTTTGGCTTGGAAGGGACCTTAAAGACCGTTTCATCCCGCCCCCCTGCCATGGGCAGGGACACCTTCCACTATCCCAGGTTGCTCTGAGACCATCCAACCTGGCCTTGGACACTTCCAGGGATGGGGAAGCCACATCTTCTTGGGTAACCTCTTCCAGCGGCTCACCACCCTCACAGGGAAGAATTTTTTCCTTGTGTTTAATCTAACCCTGCCTTCTGTGGGTTTGAATCCATTCCCCTTGTCCTATCACTCCATCTCTTTTGAAGCCCCTTTAGGCACTGGAAGGTGCTCTAAGTTCTTTTTGGAGCCTTCTCTTCTCCAGACTGAACACCCTTAGCTCTCCCAGCCTGTCTCCAGAGCAGCGGTGCTCCAGTCCTCTGATCATCGTTTTGACCCTCTCTTGGACTTGCTTCATTCCTTTAGCCATTAATCTGAATTCAATTTATTTGATGTGAACAAGCAAGTCTTTAATCTGACTGGAATAATACCAGCAGCTTAACAACAATTCTGAAAAGGAGCTGCAAGTGATGAGGTTTCTGAGGTGGTTCCTCTCTCTCTCTGGGCTCTGGTAACAGGAGGAGTTGCTGCCAGGGATGCTCTGTGTGTAGCTGTAGGACCCCCTTGTCTCCTGGACCTGCTGCCAGCACTGCTCATCTCTTGCACCGTCAGTCTGAGTGTGGCTGAGTGTTTGTTCTGTGGTCCCTGGGAGGCAGCCTGTGGTGCCTCCAGAACCTGAACACCTGGTTAATAATTCTGGCTGGTGTTAATACTGTCCTTCAGTCCCACCTTGAGAGAGGGCCATCACCCTTGGTTCCCTAATCTCCTTCGTCGTGTTGTCTTCAGCTTTTAGGATGTATGTGTATTTCTGTGCTCCTACATAACAGTGAAAAGAAGTCCCTGAGGCCTTGCTTTGACAAACTCCTTTGTGTCATGCAACACTTCAGGTTTTCTTGTTATTTCTTTGGGTTTTTGTAATGTAAAGCCTTTAATATCCTACCAACTGGGAAACATTTTCCCAAAGGAAGTTGTTGAAAGGTGCGGTTGGCATAAACTTTATAGATTAGTAAGGTAACAGGCTTTAGACAAAGCAGTCTGTAGACATCAATCTGTTTCTTTTGTGAACAGAAATACGTGTGATAGCACTGACATCATGTACCAAAGCTTTCTGTGGCAGTCTGGAGGATAAAAGGCCTTCAATTGCTTTTGTTTTTAAACAGGTGTATCAAAACAATGTAATTTTTCTTTCCTTTTTAATACTAACTGTAGTCCTTGTTCTCTTCCTCTCCCTTGCAGGCTTTGAAAGAGATGCTATATGCAGCTGTGGACCAGGCTCCTTCTATAGAAGGTAAGCAAATTGTAACCCAGTATTGTGTTTTTCTTGGCACTGGGTGCTGGACACGTAGCCCTGCTACTTTTCTGTCCTCGGTCCTCCTAAATTGGTAAACTTAAGACACTGATGGGCAAATGTCTGGCCTTTCACAGCCTGTATGCTATTTTTGATTGTTAGAACTCTTTGTCCTCTGTCTTTGGGACAATAAATGTCTTTGTATAGTTTGGGACTTCAACAGCTGGATTCCTCTTGCTTATAAGGGCATTCACTGGTGGAAGTACTTTCTTCATGGCTTGAGAAAATAGACCTTTGTTTTCCTGTGACAGCCAGCCATTCTGAGAGATAGCTGTGCTAGAGATACACTGGTTCCTGGTTTGTTACTGGTGATTTGGACTGGAAGAGTCTCATCCTCTCATTCTGTGTCCTCCCTGAATTCTGTGCTGCCTCTCGTATGTGGACGTGAATATAATCATCTTTGCATGTGTTTATTGCCACTGACTTCTCTAGATTATTTTAGTACAGTGATTGGTTTTAAGCTCATTGCGTTTTGGAGAGTTTGTTGAATTAAGTGATGATCTGTGCGAAATTGGAACCCTTTACTTTCTGTATCTTTCTTCCTTTTGTTGTCTTTGAAGTACTGAAGAGTGCTTTACCTCTGTGTTCCTTCCCTCATTACTTTCTTGTCCTTCATGTGGATTTCCAACTGTTTTATAACCTCCTTACCTTTATTATTTTCACTTTGAATGCAGTGCAGTGTTAATTTTACTAATCTCTGAATGTGGCTCTGGGCTTCTTGCGTATTTATAGAGCAGAGGAAAAACTGCTGCTCCTGGTGTAGTGAGTTGTCTAACATCAATAATGCTGGTCACTCTTCAATTTGCTAGTTATCTACTTTCCTTGTGTTGATTAGAATTGGGAAATGAGGTGTGACAGAGTTAAAATAATGTGGGATAATTTTTTTTTATCAAACTCTTACCTGCTCTTTGATTGGAATTTTAAAACAAAAGCTGCAATAGTTAATAGACTAAGAGGGTGTTTGTGGGATGATACAGTGTGTCCTTATACTCTTCAGAGGTGTAATCCAAGCTGAAAACTTCATGGAAGCAATGCTCAGACAGGTGTGATCTTTAATTTAACCTGACACTTGGTTGCTCAGTGAACTCACTCTGATAATTTTGTTGAATCATTCATACTTCTCTCTAAAGTGCAGATCCTAGAACTACTTTTTAAAGGTGATGGTCCTGGAATCCAAAATACATGTGCTATCTTTGGAAAACTTGCCAGCAGTACACTGGCAAAAGACAAAAATCTCGCTTTATTATTTTAAGGGGCAAAATTGCTTAAAAATCACCCACAAACCTTTCTCGCCAACAACATAAAATCTGAGAGGAACTGAACTGTTCTCGGCCAAACTGACTACATTAACTTTTAAAGACAACTTAGTAATTTTATTGAAAATCCAGCATTATTTTTATGCAAGACTGGAGAAATTACAAGACTTTTTTTTTTTTCTCTCTTCTGTCCATTGGTTTATTATTGACAACATGAGAAAATGGTGTCTGTGCCGATAAAGTTCGGTAGTCTGATGTTGGAATGTGACTTGTTTAGGATGCCTAGGATTTCAAGGTGGGCTTGAGTTGCTACTTGTAAAGTATTATAGTTCAGCATTTTTATTATTTTTTTCCAGTGCTTGTGATAGAGTGATGTTCTGTAATGTGCTGTGGTGTTTGTGTGTAAACATATTTGACAAAGCAAGAGAAGGTGAAGAACAAAACGGTAGAATATTGTATTTGTGCTCTTTTAAATGCTGCAAGAATTTTAACTTGTGCTTCTTCTTTTGATGGTTTAAAAACCTCAACAAAAGCAAAGCAATAACTTAAGACAGTTTTCATCAGTAGAATAGTGTTCTGTTCCTTTTTGGGCGAGATTGGGTCTCTTCCTCTGTGCTGTAGAGAACAAAGTAATCCAAACTGTTTTGAACCACTCATATTTAACTCTGTCAGCCTGATCTGCTCTTAAGTGGAGAGCAGTTGTGCTAATTCCTTCACCTTTTGTGCTAGGAATGGATCAAGACCATTTGTCCATCCCTGTTGCTTACATATTTCTCCTTTAAGCCTTTCTACCTTTGTTTATGGAAGATTTAGGCCTGGTTTAGTGTGAGCCTCTGCACAACTGTGCCCAAAACACAGCTCAAGGCAGAGGAGATGGAGCAAGTTCCTTGAACTTCGGGAGGGAATGTGGCAGCAATTGTCAGGGGCTGGCTGTTGGCCTTCATGGTTTCAGTTTAATATGGATTTTGCAATGGATACTTCTGTGTTATTTTAAGCTTAGCACAGAAACTACAGGGCTGTGCTACTGAAACCCAGCTTCCCAGTATGAGCCTAATGTAATGTCATTTTAGACTGGTCTGACTAAAATCCATTTTCTAACTGATGTAGTTGATCACAGGCACTCTGCAGACCTGCATAGTTGGCTTTAATTTACTGTGCATGAATTGCAAAACTAATCTTAATATTTTGGACTGTGAAGAAGAGGGAGTTTTGTAGAGCAAAGCTGAGACTATTCCTGGATCTTATTCTACTTGGCTGGATGTGTAATTTGGGACTTGTGAATGAATTTCTTAGATTTCTGCTGCAGGCTACTTACTATGTCAGTCAGTAAAATTTGTGTACATACAGAAATGCTTTGTATTTCTTAGAAGTATGCTGAAAGCATTTTGCAAACTCTTCAGAACAACAACAAAAGAAAGTGCTACCCAACCAAAGAATGTTGTAAGTAATAGGCAAGGCAGGGATAAGGTGAACCATCTGTCATTAATAGCTTTTGTTTCGTTTGTATTTATGAATCTCCTGCTTGTGGTTGGGTAAACAAAGCTGACTTCAGAATGGCTCTCCAGCTCTGCAAGTGATGGTCCTTGTGCTACCTTAGTGCCAAAGTGCTGCTGGGAAGCAGATCTTGGCCCTAAATTGTGCAATTTATTATGCACTCATATGATGACCCTTATCATTGAATCATACCTATGCCTATCTGCTTTTTCCTATATTCAGCTAATAAACAGACTGTGATGTTAACTGAAACCTTGTAGATGTGGATAAGCAAAACCTATCAAGGTTGCATGATAGGAGAAGGTTGTTTATAACTGTCCCCTGACACTATTATAAGGTGCTGTGGCTCCCTGTGTTTCACGAAAGTTATTCCAGACTGTAGCATGTCTTTTTTGGCAGTTCCTAGCTGTACACATAGATTTCTTTAATGTGTTCAAAGATACATTTTCCCCCCATCTGTCTACTTTGTAATAACAGTCTTTATATGCCAGTGTTACTCCTCCAAATGCTCATCATCTTTTTACAAGGCATTCCCCTGATGAAACCTGCACCATCCTTCCACCTGAGCAACATCTGTACCAAATTAGTGCTTAGTCTGTTAATTCAGTCCCATACACATCACTGCAAAAAGTATCAAATGATGCTCGATTCCCAGCTGTATGATGAGACTTGCCTGGATTTCTGGAGAGTTCTTTGAAGCATGTTTGCTTTGTTAGCGGTTTGTTACATGCTGCTTACTATTACTGGAGCAATCAGGATGAATTGGTGCTGCTGCCACAATGTTGTTCACGGCTCCCGAGTCCTCATGGCAGGGCAGGAAGGGCTTGCATGCAAGTGTGCCAGGTCAGGGGGAGCAGGCACGCTTTCCTTGACCCTGAGATACCTTTAGGAAGAATCTGAGACAATTTAGAGGTGAAAACCCAGCATAGCTCTGTTTCCCTCCGAGGCAGAATATGCAGCATTGCAAAAGTGTGAAATACTGACCTCACTGGGAGCATGTTGAGTTGTTTTTTTTGCATTCCTTGTCCTCCCACTGCTTCCTGTCCCGTTTGTCACCTAAGTAAAAGAGGTTACTGGACCACTCTTGCTTGGAGTCCTCCTGATTATTCCACTGGGTGAGCAGATGTGTCGGCATCTCCCCAAGCTCCTTACGATGCAGCTCTTCTCAGCTGCACCGGAGATGAAAGTGCCGCTGTAAATTATTCATCCTGATTATCTGCTCAAATGGACAGGGTCCACTCTAAATATTGTTTCCTAGAATATTTGTCTTTCAGATATTGAAATTTAACCTCCTGTTAATACTTGTGTAAACAAACGTTGTTGTTGTAGTATCAGGTGGCACGAGAGCGTTGTGTTGTATCCTCTTATAATAAGAGATTACTTATTCCACTTAACCCCAATCCTGAATTCCACCTTTTCAATGAGGATCACACTGGTTGTGTGGGGCTGGAATGGTGTAACACTATAGGAGGGGAGAGTATGGGTGCTTTGGGGTGGAATTCAAACTCAGATGTAAGAGGTGATGTTAAAATAACGTTTGATTGGTAAGGGAAAAAAGCTTTAGTGTTAATGGAGATCCTCTGCTGGTACCTGTAACCTGTGTGATCGCCTGTTAACTCGTGCTAGATTAGAAAAGCAAGAGGTGCAAGTCTGGGACATCCTGAGGGTGCCAGCACTGGCAGCATGTCCTGTGTGATCCTACCATTGTTTCTGCTTTCATTTGTAATGCACTTGCCATGTTAACTGGCAGCTACAAATCTTTAGTCTGGATTTATTTGTGTTACTGAATAAATAAAGTAGTATTCTTTAGAGTGATAAATAACCTTGGTGAATAAGCAGGGTGTGGGAAATCATATTCTTTTTTTTTCCAGAGGAAGTTATGAGCCTGACAGTTTCTGTTACATGCAGATGTGCTTTGTAGGGTTGTCTGTGTATATGCACGTCTTCTTTTTATTTCAAAATAAACATTTCTTTCTAATTGCACAACCTTACTGTGTAGGCGGTTGAGGTTTTGTTTACATGGGAATGCTTAAGGCTTAAAGGAGACTCCAACAGAACTGCTGCACATCAGGAGCAGCCACAGGCAGATCAATGCTTTGTCTTTATTTCACAATGTTGTTGTGCACCCATAAAGGACATGGGAGTTGGTGTCCTATGCTCCAGATGCTGTGCAGGCTGTAATTCAGTCTGGAGCCCTCTGTATTTTTAACTAGTTTGTAAACTCAAGGAAAAAAAATATACATAATCCTGTGACAATCCTTTTCTCAGTCAGAGACCTGATGCCAGGCATTGGATTAGCTGTAGAAAAACAGGCTATTGGGTTTGTGGGAAATGTTAGCTTCTGGAGAGTGCAGGCAGTGGACAGGAGGAGATCTTGGATGAGTACCAGCATTTAGAGAAGGAGATGATGCCTGCTTTCTCTTCCCTCTGGGCAATAAAATTTGCAAGGTAAACAGTGCATATGGTTGGAGTAGGGTGCAGAGTAGTGTGAGAGAACAGCTGGATGTTCAATAAAATATTTGGAGCACAGATGCCTGTATGAAAATGTGGTGTACTGTGTATTCACGTAAGTAATTTTGCTGTCAAAATCTGTTCAGCGCTCACAGAAAATCAACACAGAGACCGACCGACAGGGTGTGCTTTATACCACCCTGGGCCACCTCCTGTGCCTTCAGGGCAGTGCAGACCCACCTATGCTGTTGGTACAGTACCTTCCTCGAAGGGGTTGAACATTAAGTGACTGAATTCTGCTTAACCAGTAATCAGTGTAACGTGGATTTACAATAAAGGTCAGGTTAGGTGCAGAGCTGGAGTCATGGAACAGAACCACAGAATGGTTTGCACTGGAAGGGGCCTTTAAAGGTCATCTAGTGCAACACCCATGCCACTGTCCCAGGGTGCTCAGAGCTCCATCCAACCTGGCCTTGGACACTTCCAGGGATGGGGCAGCCACAGCTTCTCTGGGCAGCCTGTGCTGGGGCCTCACCACCCTCATTGTAAAAAAACTTCTTCCTTGTGTCTAATCTCAATTAGCCCTCTTTCAGTTTAAAGCTACTATCCCTTGTACTAACAGAACAGGCCCTGCTAAAAAGTCCATCCCTAGACTGATGAGTAGTAATTGATCATTGAGACAACTGGCCAATACATGTTTTGATGAAATTGTTGTCCCATAGACCACAGGTTCTCAGGTTATGGTCTAAGAGTACATTCAGGGACTGTTGTGCTCAGGGTCCTTGCCTGCCTGTGGGTGCTGGTTCTTGTGGGCTGCACTTGCATGTGGGTTTGTTTTTTTGGTGGGTGTTTTTTTTTGGGTTTTTTTTTTTGTTGGTTTTTTTTTTTTTTTTTTTTGTTTTGTTTTGGTTTTTTTTGGCTGTGAACCTTTTCAGTTCTTAGAAACCACTTGCTTCAGAAGGTCCATGGGAGAATACCCCTGGGGCCAATGGGAGCTTCGCTGGGGCTCTTGGGGCTGGTGTGAGGTCATGTTGGGTAACCAAGAAGGTTGTGGGGGCGGGTGGTTTAGCAGGTTGATTGAGTAGATCAGTGTTTGTTTCTGAAGGAAGCTTGTGATTGCAGCCAGTGGAAATGCTGGACTTCCTCACCCTTTCCATTTGCCCCCTGGCCAGCTCATGGCTGACACACCACTTCTTTGTGCACATGCTGGGAAGCTCCTGTTGTTTCTGAGCAAGACTTTTGACTTTTCCTCTGTCTTCTGAGGTGTTCTGGGTAATTTTCTCTGCAGTTCAAATTGCTTTGGGGCATTTACACTGTGTGAAGAACTCGAGTCCTAAGGGTACCAGAGTACAGGCTGAAGCTTAGGAGCAGGCAGTTAATTGAATCATAGACTCTCATGAGCTGGAAGGGATCCACAAGAATCATCAAAATCTTAACTCCTGGCCCTTCACAGGACACACCAAGAATTCTACCATGTGCCTGAGAGCATTGTCCAAACACTTCTACTCTGTCAGCCCTGGGGCTGTGACTCCTTCCCTGGGGAGCCTGTTCCAGTGCCCAGCCACCTTCTGGGTGAAAAACCTCTTCCTAATACCCAACCTAACCTTCCTGACACAGCTTTGTGCCATTCCCTTGGGTTCTACTGCTGGTCACCAGAGAGCAGAGATCAGTGCCCCCCTGATTCCCCCCATGAGGAAGTGGCAGACTGCGACGAGTCTCTTCTTCTCCAGGCTGAATAAACCAAGTGACCTCAGCCACTCATAAGGCTACTTCCCATCTAAACTCCCCCACCACTGCTTTGTAATTTTGTCAGTTTTCCTTTCCTTAAGCATTCTTTGGTACTGAGTACTAAGGGCTGTTAAAGCTGGGATGATCCAAGAGCTGGGTGTAGCGCAGGAGGTAAGGGTGGAAGGTGGACCTGGCTGTCAAGGCTGGCCCGTATGAAAGGTTTGCACCCAGAGGCAGGTTTTCTGGCAGGTCTGCAGGTGTTTCCATAGTAATGTGTGTAGGGTAACAGCAGCATCAGAAATGCTCAGCTGTGCCTTTCTGTTTTCTTTTTTTCCCCTTCCTGCACTTGCTTTCCCATACATTAAAATGCCAATCTGTTACCTTTCCAGCACTTAGAGAAATTAACAGTGCTTGTAATTTAACTGGAGCGTGCCAGGTCCCATGTTAATGGTCAGAACTTAAGGGTTGGAAAGTAGAAGGTTGGCAAAGGTGGAAGATTGACAGCCAGCTGTGCTGCCTTCATGGAAGCACTCCTGAGACATCAAACAGCACAGTGGCTGTAGACATGAAGAGCACTGCACATGTACGTACAAGAGGCCAGTATTTATTGCTTTGTTTCAAAACCTCCCCTGCACTAGACATCTTAACAGCAAGATTTAGTGTGTGTGTGTCAGAGGCAGCCTCTGGCTTTCCAGTCATTCCTCTGGTGCTGTGTTTGATATAGGTGATTTGAATTATTAGACAATTAAGGTTTTTGGATGAGACTGTAGCTACTTGGTGAATAATGCAATATGAATTAAGTTTGATTGGTTTCTCTCTTTAAAAATGCATGCTGTGGGCAAGGGAATGAGCAGAGTGTCTCTGGAAGGGAATCTCATTCTTCTGCTTCGTAGCTGCTTGTTAGGATGCCTTAGAAAAATGGCCAACCTGCCAATGCCCAAGGAGGGGTGACATCTCTGTGTGATGTGGTGGAGGACCAAGGGCTGCCCCTCCTCCTGGGGTGGTCCTTTGAGTTGTGTTCCCTTAAAGCGCTGCGAGGCCACACCCACACAGAGGCTGTTCCAGCAGTGATCTCTCAGCACGAGAAGGTCCCTCTCTTTGCCAAAGTTAATTTTTCAATTAGCAACAATGTGTCTTTTTTCTGATTCCTGAAGTAAAAATGAAAGCTAGTTGCAGGTTTCACCCATGTTGGTTTTTTTTTACAGTGTATCTATAGCCCTGCAGCTTGACCCCGTTTTAGTGAAAGCAGATAATGAATTAATTTTAATATGTAATTGTGCTTTTTGTAGATACATAATATCTAACTGTAGTTACTGTGTAAAACTGTAAAATTAGTGTCTTAGTTTTACAAAGACAGTTAAAAAAATTGAGTTTAAAAATATCTATCGTTCCATTTATTATATGGCCATGTAGCTAATATATTTTAGATGGTTTTATGCTGCTTTTGTTTAGTGTGGTAGCCTTTTTCCTCTGAATTAGTACAGCCTGAATGTAAAAGTCTGATCCTATGGTTCAATTCCTCTGTGAACTTAGAAGGGGAAAACCATGGAGAGATATAAAGGATATTTTACTAATGAGTGGTATGACAGGGTACCTGAAGTTCCTTAGCTGTAAGGCAATAGCACTGTGAGTCAGAGTTGTGTATGGTCAGCTAAAAATCACAAAGAAAACTGCATGAAAATACACACATTTACTTT
Source organism: Acropternis orthonyx (assembly GCA_035583155.1). Classification (NCBI taxonomy): domain Eukaryota; kingdom Metazoa; phylum Chordata; class Aves; order Passeriformes; family Rhinocryptidae; genus Acropternis; species Acropternis orthonyx. The sequence goes on along the minus strand of JAWWEU010000005.1, from coordinate 29,818,444 downwards.
TTAAACTAGATTTTGCTCTAAGATGGTGACTGGCATCACAGTGGGCTCAGATGCCCCTGGGATGGTGCAATATGGTTTGTAGGCACTGGCTCTTCTTGCATTGTGTACTCAGCAGCTCCACTTCCCCTCTGCAAGGGGGAAGCCTTGTTTATCTCCTAGGAGATGGAAAACCAATTTCTACTTCTTGATGAGGAGCTGTCAGGCAATTTGACTTAACAAGAGAGGCAGTGCAGTGATTGGGAAGAGAGGAATTGCATGCCATAACATACTATTATAAATGTAATTTATTTTGCATGTACTATATAGCCCCAGGCACAGATTTTAGGGGGGGTGAGAATTTCTTGCATGCTGGAATATGAGCTCTAAATAGAAAAAGAGGCAAATTTGGCATCCAGACTGTGTTTATAACCTTGGTTTTATTTTTACTGTAATTGCTTTGCATGTTTTTATAAATGCCCTTAATGTCTTAGTGGGGCAAAGTGCAGAGAGGCTGAGGAGATCAGCTGGGGTGAGCTGTTAACTCAGGATCTATCTTGTTCCATAGCTGCAGACTTGTTCTGACATGTGGCCAAGGCTGATATTCTGGAATTGCCTTGCTGGGATCCCATCCCCACGCAGCTCTGCTGAGACTGAGAATTCAGTGCCAGTCCTGTAATGGGTCAGCTATAGGGGGAAAAATGGGCATTGTTGGTCTAAACCCCATTTTCTATTTTCATCCTCTGCTGTTGTAGCTTACTGATGGTTTATATGAGTTTGTTATTAATTTCTGTATGTTTTTATTGCTCTGTGTCAGGGCACCAGCAGCATTTACCATGTTGTTGCTAGCAGTGAACCCAGGTGTGCTTTTTAAATGCAGGTCTCTTATGGGCACAGCTGTAGGAGTGAGTCACAGGCAAGGCAGTAAAATGAGGTAATAATGATCAGAATTGACTGATGGACCTATCAGGTGAATTCTATCAATAGCTCAGTGGAATTTGGGTTGCACTTCACTGTTTTGATGTGACTTTGTCTTCCCTAATCAGAAGTAGCAGTTAGAAAGCAAGGAGATAAATAACCTGAAACCCTGATATAGCACTCCATGTACTTCATGGCCTTTTGCATATGTCAAATGGTCCTTGAACTCTGCAGCAGTCCAAGGCAAAAGTTCAATTTCTCCCCTGCCCAGCCACAGAGAACACACTTGTCCATCAGAAGTCTGGGTCAAGCTTGGTTCTGCTCAGACCCTGGTGAACACAGGCGCAGGAAATCATCTCTTGGAAGTTTCATGTGCTTGTGAAGTGTTTAAGAAATTGCAGCTGAGAGAAGAAAGGTTCCTAGAGAGGGCGAAGGAAAGGGAAAAATCAAAATACCTTTTGCTTCTCTGATGAAACTGGAATAAATCAGTGCTCACAGGATAATTATGTATACAGAGGCTGCATTTGTGCGTTTGGGATGCTGCAGGTGATGCTTCGGACACACAGCATTAATTTATGGTGTGGATTTAATTAATAGGACATCAATAAAACTTGTTTATTAAAACTTCATGTTTCAGAGGATAAGTCAGTAAAATATGGATTGTGACTGAAATGTTAAGCAGTTGAAGGCAGAGAGGATAGAGAAAGGATGCTGAGCTTGTGGGGCTCACCTGGTCAGCCCCATCTGCTGCACTGATCCTGCTGAAAGGTGACTGCTGGTTCTGGTCAGCACTTGAGATCCTGCAGAAGTACCCTGTGTATCAGGTGTGAGCTTTAGCAATATATCAGCAACGGGGAGCCTGCCACAGCTTTATTACTGTTCTCTTCAGCAGATGTCCTTTCTGTGGTGAGGCCTCGGGAAGGGAAGGCCCAGCAAGGACAGTGAAGTGGGAAGTGGAGGGTTCATCTGTGTGCAGCCAACCTGCCAGAGCTTTGCCAGGCTGCTCCTGGTGCCTGGCTCATGTTTCCAGGTACATGTGGACACTGGTCTTCCCCAGCTGGTGCCTTTGGCTCTGGTATTAGCTTGCACCCATGTCTTCTTGGAGGGTAAGATTAGTTTGCTGTCAGTGCTTAGTAGGACTTTGAGCTAAAGGCTCCAAAAGTACTGACAGAAGAGCTTTCAGATCTTTCCCTTCTGTTTTAGACATCCAAATGCAGCTCAGCCACAACTGCTCTGTACCAATCTCCCTTTCAGTTTCTTCTGCTGTCAGAATCCTACAGATTCAATTCCCGCTCTTGTTCCCAGCAGATGGAGTGGGGTTGATGTGGCTGGATGCTAATGCAGTGTTCTATGGGGAGCAGATGTGCGCCCGCTCGCTTTCCGGTGAGGAAGAACCCAGCCTTGGAAGGTGCCTGATCTGGGCTTGGACTTGCCTAAGCACAAATTCAAGTAATGGATTAGTCATCAGGCAGGGAATTCATTTCCCTGGGGACATGGAGAGGGAGGCTGGTACAGCCCAGCTGTCAGTCAGGAACTGCTGATGCAGGAACTCTGGCCAGCTGAGACGGTTCCCCTCACTCTTGCTGGTATATTAAGGCTTGGATGTGCCAACTCCTTTAGTTTGGTATTTCAGTAGTAACGTGAGTCCTTCAAAGCATGTGCTTAAAGGCTTTGGTCTCTTTACCTAACCCACAGAAAGATCCTAACTGGCTATTGTGAATCTAAAGGCCACAGACCTTAATTGGCACAACTCTGCATCTTGTGAGGCAATTTTATTGAGTCCTTTTTACGTGGTCAGCAGGGTATGCCAGAGGGTTTCGCCATCTCCATCCATTTTGGGAGTGATTTCATGGTTATTGAGATATATGGGTCATGATCAGGTGAGTTTGGGAAGAGAAGTTTCTGTTCCATCACCTTCTTATGACCTTGACTGCAATTCTGATTTTGTTTTTGAGGTTTTTTTCCATCTCCTGTTAGTGTTCAACTGCAGCATGTGGCTCTGGTGGCTGGCCTCATGTGTGATACTTATTTTCTGAGATGTTTGGAAGCTTTATGTATCAAGTAAGGAAGAGAAATTATAGCATTGTGTGCATTTTGTACATAATTAGTTCAACATCTGTGTGAGATTTTCACTTATGTGCACCGTTTTACTCTTTTAGAGCGGGTGAAAAAGGCTTGTGTTGTTATTCTTTCCCTGACTTACGAATTTCCCCAGGATAACTTCCACCTATGCTGATCCTTTGGAGAGTTGCTGTTATGGCTCTTAGCCAAACTTTCAGTTTTTCTGTTACCTTTGCTGGACAAACACCATGTGCATTAGCAGATAAGTGAGTGATTCTCTGCTGTAGTAAGGGGAAGTGGCAGAAGAACTTCAAGATTGTGGTGGATAATGTGGACTTCTGAATAATTTTTTTTTAAATGCTGACTAACAATGCCAAAGCCTTCCAAATTCTAGGTTCCAGTTTGCCTTAACTTTCTGGAACCTGAAGGGCTTGATTCTTATTAACTCCTATACTGATTTGTGCTGGAAGTACAAAATTAAAATATTGCAGGGGCATTTATTCTGTGCACTGCAAGAAGATGTGACTCAGATGAAACTTTATACTTGCACTCTTTTCTCTGAATATTTTGCAGTTACTTCAGCAAGATCATGTTGGAGTTTGAAAACAGCCTTTTTGTCCAAGTAGCCTAGAAGAATGGAAGTGTTTAGTTTTTGGTGCTGTAATGTTGCTGTATCATCCCTTTATACCAACTACAGGACATACAATAGGTCTAAATTAAAACAAAAAGCAACAAAAGAGAGAAGTTCAGATATGGTGTTAAATACCACAACTTCCTTGAGTTCTTTTGCAAGTGTCCCTCAGACCTTGCAGTCCTCACGTGCTTCTGTTGTTGTGAGATTTTTAAACAGAGGAAGTAAAACCCAAACCTCTCAGAATATTGTCTAATGCCAGTACAAGTTTTCATCTTTTAGGAGTAGCTTGTAACCATAACCCAAGGAGGTGGTATTATTTTAATTAATTTTGTCAGGTGAAACTATTTAGCTCTAATAGAGAAAACTGCTGCTGTGAGTTCTCTTCCCATTATTGTGTTTACTTTTTTCCCAGCCCTTTGGCTTGGGTAAGGCAATGCACCTTGGGCTGCTTGAGAACTGGCGTTTTGTTGTTTTCCGTTTTCCAATTTTAAGTTTATTTACAGAAATTAGCAAAAACAAAGACGTGCCTCATGTGCAGTGCTTAGTTGCTTGAGTGTTGTGTATGGTCAGAGTTGACAACTTCTCTGTTTAAAGTGCTGGATACGGATTTGGTCTGGGTCATCGTTCTGCATTTAATCTTACATTGGTGATATTTTTTAATGCTAAGCCCCATTTCTGTTTTTTTTTTTTTTTTTTTTTTTTTGTGTGACCTCAGCTCTGCTGTGTCGGAAGTGAGCACAGCTTGGATTGCACAGCACCAATTCTTTCTGCTTTGCATAACGTTGCTGTGATCTTCATTTGGAAGTTGATTTATCTTGATACTCGGTTTCCCGCGTTGGAGGGTGACAAGAGGTTATTTGAACTGAAAACAAAGGCTCAAGTGTCTGTTTGAAATCTAAACAAAAGCAGGGAGTGTGCCATCCCAGAGCCAGCTCATTGTGTTTTATTCTGTGCTGCTCTTGCACACCAGGCTTGGGGGAATTATTAGTTGATGGGGAGGAAAGTTCCCAGCTGGGCTGCAAAGCCCGTGGCTGTTTCTGAGAAGAGGCAGGAGAGACCTTAAATTCATCATCTGGGCTTTCCTTCGGTGCGTGGGAGAAAAATGATCTGCTCACATCCTAATGAGAAGCGGCCTATTTAATAAGTGTGCTGTACATCTATTTATTTACAAATATTCTTGATCTGTAATTAAGGAAGTGCTGCTGGGTGCTCACTTCCAGGCTGGGGAGGCTGCGCAGGGATGACTGACTGAGGCTGTGACAGCTCCCTGTATCCCTCCGTTTCAAACAAGCAGTTTTGCAGCTGATCAAAGCAGGAGGATTACGAGGCTGCTGTGGAATTAAACTGCTGAGGAGGGGATAAATGGCAGCTCTGAAGCAGGCCTACCTGAATCCAGAGGCTTTGCTGTCAGCGGGATAATGGGGAATAATTTGTTTTCTCGTTTAGTTTTGTTTTGGTGTTGTTCCTTCCCTTGGAATATTTACTCGTGTGTTTCAAAGCCCAGGGAACTGGGTTACTTCTGATGGAAAGCTGTATTGCACACAGTTCCATATTCAGGGCAAAGTTTATCTTCATCGAGCTGTAAGAAGTCCATGGAATCCTCTGTGGACGTGGGTTTTCAGAACATTCCTCTTAAAAAGAAAAGAGGGATTTTGGTTTGCACACGTGTATGAATAATCTGAATGTAAAAGCTGCATGAAGAATGTTATGTCTGTCTTACTAAGCAGCATTTTTATCCCAGAAGTGGAGAAATATAGGAAACTGGTAACATCTTAGGGATTCCGGGTTGTGTCTTTTCTTCCCAAACACTTCTGCTTCTTTAATTTACCAGATATTCTCACCCACATTGCATTTATTTAGGTAGCTCTATTTCAAAGGCAGTCTTTTAGCTTTCTCTTAAATACTGCTTTTTATTCATCCAAAGTGCACCTCTATGCATAGTAAGTATTTGAGATCAGCCAATATAATCTTCTTAATGTAAAACGAAATAGCTTTTAGAACAACTAGTTTTTTTCACATGTTCTGTACTTGGGCATTTAAAATTATTTTCAAAAATCTAATTTTCCCAGGTTGAATTGAAGTTCATGCAGTTTTGGGAGTTTCTGTAGCCCGTTAAATAGTAAAATACATACACGAGTAGCACAAACTTTGATCTAGTGGTTTTGGAGTTCAATCTGTGGAAATGCTGCTGTCCCTGTTCAGAAAGAGCCAGTGGAAGAACTAAACCATTTAGTATTAGCTGTGTTCTCCTTTTTGTGCACAGTGAGGTTCTTGTCTCTTCTCTTTCATTGTTGTTTTATTTCGAGTTAGAAAACCAGTAAAAAGTCAGGCTTCCCTGTTAAATCAAGAGCAGAAATACGTCAACGTGTCTACTACAATCTGTTTCCAGTTACTGCTCCTGTCAAATTGGTTACATTCACAAAGTACAAGTAGCATTTGTGATATCAGATCATTTTTAAAGGCAGATTTTGTGTAATAGCTTTTTCTTGTAGTTTTATTTTTATTATAGCTTTCTCTGTACTGCATAGAGAGGAGTTTTATATCTGGAATAGGATTTGCTGTCTGATTTTTTGACAAGCTGATTTTGAGTCTGGCTGTGTCTTATTTTTATAGATTACAGTATTTCTTTTATATTTTTTGGGTAGCTAATTTAGTGTCTGGTAACTGAAGGCACTTGTATGTTCTGTAAAACTTCAGTGCAAGCGTTTGAACTTGGATTATGTGCCACTGTCAGGGAGTGAAGGAGGGAGAGGAAGGAGCAGAAAACTGTGGTTTGCTTTCTGGGCAAGGAGTGAATTCCTGCAGAAGGCACAGCGCTTGGCAAGGGGGAAACCCAAGGCTGATGGCCCTGAGCTGTTTCACTCCTTGTGTTCGTTAAAACTTGTAAAATTCTTGGAACTGTGACTTTCTTACAGAGGAAAATAAGATAAAGTGAAAAGATAATGTGGGTAAGCTCATGGCCTTTACTGCTCGCCACTCGATTGTGGATATATGACATTTTTCATTAATGTTGTTAAAACAGACCCACCAGACTAACTTAAGGTATTTTGACTCGCTTATCTCCCGAAAAATCCTCTCAGATCTGGGAGTAAGGTCTGTCCTGCCTTGCCTCTGAGGGTAGATCAGCTAGTTTGGGTGGATGGGTGTTTCTTGTCTCTTTTTTGTGGAATTTTATGGAAGTGTTGAAAGTCTGGATATTACTCCAGTGTTGAACAAAGCAGGCTTTGGCCTCTGCCTGGTTAGGCAGTCTTCTTCCTTAGCCCATTGCCTGTAAGTGAAAGCTACTGAAAGGGCACATGTATATTCTCTTGGAAACCATGAACAGTGTAGATCGAGGCTGTAGAAAATGGATGGTGATTTTTGTCATGATTGAGAAGCACAGAGAGGTTTGCTGGCAAGTTCTGAGTGACTTGCAGCTTGTTCTCTAATTTTTTTGCTTCATGATCATCTTCTGTGGCACTTGCTCAGTTAAACCACTGGTATTTTGTGTTCACCTTGAGCTTCGCTCTCCCAAGCTTTCCCCTTTGTGTTTTTTTTTTTCCCCCCCCTTGAAATTATCCTTTCAGTGTAGCAATTGGACTAATTTTGTTTTGCGAGGTGGTCATTAGAATAGAACTCCTGTTCCAGCTGTGAAGAGGATCTCTCAATAACAGCCAGATTGTACCTCATCCCATGATCCACTGCTGTGGCTGGTTCTGGTGTCAAAATTGACTTATAATGAACTTCATTTTAATTTTCTCTAGCCGTTGCTGCTGGCAGAGAGGGAGGACCTGATAGTCTGGTGATCAGAGATAGCAGGAGGGACTCTTGTCCTCTGTTGCTTCATGCTCTGTATTGCCTCATGCCAGTGGTGTGAGACCTCTAGGTTTTGTATCTCCTGCTCTGCCAAGGGTCTGAAGGAATTTCATACATTTTGCTGTGTATTAGCATTTTAATTTTTTATATTTAACCTGTTTAAGGTTCCACTTTACATCTTTCAAGCATTTCCTATTGGTGGAGAGGTGATGCTTGAGTTGGACTCTCTATTTAGCTTTAATTTGCAGCATGGCATTAAGAACCTTATTTGAGTAGAAGCTTGAGGATTTAAAATCTTTCTGGCTTCTCTCTGTTCTTAAGGCTTGTGTATGAAAGGGTGTTGGAGCATTCCCTGGTGATACTGGCACTTCATTTGAATAGCTTGTAAGTGTGATTTCTTATAATGAGTAAATTTATCCTGTGGAAATAACTTCAATCTGGATTTTTTTTTCATTACTTCCTCATACCTAGTTGGAAATTCATGAAACCTGGTAGAGTTTCCAGAACCCTTAAGGACGTGCAATGTTAAAAGGATTCATTAACTGTTCTAATTATGTGACTTCTAAGGCATCCCTGCATGCTCCAGGGCAAGTAAGTATAATGACAAATACACAATAACTGGCCTAAATCACAGAGTCATTAAGGTTGGAAAAGACCTCTAAGGTCATAGAGTCCAACTGTGAACCCAGCACTGCTGTGTTTGCCACCAAACAGTGGCCCCAAGTGCCACATCCACGTGTGTTTTTGAACACTTCCAGTGAGGGTGATTCCACCACTTCCCCAGGCAGCCTGTTCCAATGCCTGGCCACCCTTTCAGTGAAGAAATTTTTCCTAATAACCAATCTAAATGTCCCCTGAAATAACTTGAGGCCATTTTGTCCCATCCTGTCACTTGCTACCTGGAAGAATAGATAGAAGAGGAATGAAGGCTTCTTCTTAAATGCATTTGGGTAGATGGTGTGACTGTTAAAAATATTAGGAAAAAAAAACCCAAACAAAAACCCCCAAAACAAAAAAAAAAGGAAGAAAATGGAGTTATAGGTCAGATGGTGATACATGGGCAGTGTATGTGGGTCTTTGTATTTGGCAGATAAACCTTTGAAGGGCTAAAAGACTTTGCTCAGAACTTTCTCCCAAGGGTTAATGGAGGATTTGGTTTGTTTCTTTTTTGTTGTTAAAATCAATAGAGGCAGTTTTTTAAGGAACATTTTTTACAGCTACAAAGGCAAAAGTTTTTTTCTCTGTGGAGCAAACAGATCTATATTTTCCTGTGATTGATGTAAGCTGATACGGGTGGCATTTGAAATTCAAACTGCAGGCAGCTTCTGACATCTCTCTTGCAGGTGGCTTCTCTGAGGTGGACACATAGATAAGGCTGCTGTGTAGGCCTTTTGCAACACTTAATGTCAGAAAGGTGAGCTAAGATGAGTTAATTTTATTAATGTAGGTAAGTTGCAGCAATGATAAAAGGAGGCAGTAATTTGTTAAAGTGTGTTTTAAAGAGCAGTCAGCCGGAGTCTTTCCATTTTAACATCAGTTGCCATTCAGAAGGGGTGAAATGTCTTTAGCTGAAAGCAAGAATAGCAGAATCTTAATTTCTTCCCGGTAGAAGAGAAGCTTTTTAATCTAATGAAAGCCATAGTGTCAGGAGTGGAGAAACCAGCTTCTTGGGAGAAGTTGTATCTGATAGTTTGTCTTGATGGTCATCCTGCAAGAGTTTGGCTGCTCATGGATTTCCACAGAGCAGTGGAGTAAACTTTTGTTAGACTTGGGTGGTAAGTGACTTCACCTGTGCTTTTTCAGAGTGCTGAAAGAAAAGCACTCTGGCACCACAGAGTTTGTTTAGATTTGCCCAAACGGAGTTTCAGCACATGTTATAAATTAGTTGTAGTATCAGGCGTGTCTTTTGAAAACGTTTGTTGGAAGATTTCCTTTTGGTGCTGAGTGAGCAGGGAGAAGTTATCTTGTTGATACAGCTGTAAACTGAAAATAAACCTAAAATTGAACCTAAGAGTAATTTTCTGTTGCCGTGCCTGCAAGCGATCGTTTGGAGTCTTGAATGCTCTGCAGGGAGAAACACAACTGGTCCCAGTGGAATTAGCATGAGCTTTACAAGCAAATCAGATCTGAGGACTAAACTCTGCACCGCCACCACTAGTGGGTTATATTTCTGTTGCTTCTTTTTCTCTGGCCACCCTGGAATAGGGAAGTCCCCAGTGACATTTCTCACAAAGGCAGAGTTCCTAGGAAAAATGCTGCTCTTGGAGGCTGCGGGATTCTGGAGGGAGCCATGTGTTGTGGTGGTTCAGTAACCATGGGATACTTGAACAGTACAGGGAGGTATGTGGAAAGCAGCACACATTCTCCATCTGTAGGCAAGCATTGACTTTCTTGCATTTCCTTTAGAGAAACAATCAGGCTTGTTAAGATGATTAATTAATGCAGTTTTCAGCCATTAATCTTTCTGAAGACCAATACATGTAGAATGCAGTAAAATCCATTAACGTGCTGTGACCCTGTGCTAATTGTTAAACTCCTGCTCTGTGAGCAGCTTAGTGCTGAGGTAGATGCACACAGATGGCAGTGGGGTATGAGTGGCTCCCTCACAAATGAAAATATTTAATTATTGATAAAACACATAATAATGCTGGCTGTCTTGCTTTTTGGTTGTTGACTGACTTAGAGGATGTCATTAATGCTATTAAAGTTATTAAATCAGAGGCAGGAAGACATGGTATGGAAAGGAAGAGTATCGGTGCATCATCATTATCGTGTTATAAACTTGGCCCCATGTCAGGTTGATCCATAAGAGAACTCATTTAAAACTTGTTTATTTAAACTATTTATCATACAGTTCACTGGGTTTCAAAAATGAAGATGAAGCAAAAACGAGCACAAAGTTTCAGATGACCCATGGGTTTCGTGTGACTGTGATTTGAGTGACTCCAGTACAATGGAAATGAGTGCCTGGCTGGACTTGCTAATTTAAGGTGGTCTTTCAAAACCCAGGCAAAATGTTGGTGAGAGCTACAGGCAAAGAAATTTTGCAGAACCTCTGTTTTTCTCCCACTGTTTTACAGCAGTAATGTGAATACCTACTTGAAGTAAAAATATAATGTGCCTAAAAAGATGTGAAACACTTGAGCTTCATGAAAAATAACATGGAAGGTTAAGACGGCTGTGGTGACTAAAAACATTGGGAGGCAATGCTGATCTCCAGAGTGACGGATAAGATCCTATGCAACTTAGTTTAGAGAAGTATGTGATTATCTTCATGTTCCCAGTTGTATCAAAAGTGATTGTTTACATCTTGTAAATTGATGTTTCTTATTTAAATCTGCAGGGGATTCTTGATGCTGTTCAGTTGATTGTAGAAACTAATCAGGAGAGAAGGACCTAGGGCTGCATTTACTCAGAGTTTCAGTATGTTTTCATCTTAGCCAGTCAAGAGGGAGACATTGACCTGCTCTTATAAGAAATACTCATGGTTCAGGTAAAAAAAACCAACAAACAAACCAAACAAAAACCAAACCCAAAACTTCACAGTTATAACACACCTGATTTAGACAGGAAAAAAAAAAAGGCTATGATTTGTAGATTGACTTTTGAAAATCCTTTACTAAGTGAAGACTTTTTATTTTATAGCAGATGTTATTTAGGATGTGCAGTAAAATTCTTGTTAGAGTAATGGCAAAGCTCTGAGTTACTTCAAGACTCAATAAATCTCTCCTTGGAAGGTACTGCTGGTGCTGTCAGTACTGTAAGTGCTCGGGTTGTGTTGCTGGACACCCATGAGGACAGAGATGTGCTCTTGCCTTGGCAGGATACCTAACACTGCGATACAATACTCTGTTTGAAACTCTCTGATGTTCCTTGGATGCTTTTGGTCTCTGTAACTTTCAGGAAACTTTTTTAAACTTCTTTGTACAGCTCCAGCTTCAATGAATATTGAATATCATTTGGCCAATGCAAGCCATGTTTTATCTGTTTTGGCAGCTTTCAGATAGTAGCATTCAAAGGAAAAGAAAAAGCTTCCCTCAGTCCTGCAGATTTTTGCTTTACTGTCTTCAAACAAGTTAATTTTGTGATGTTCATCCATTTGCCCAAGTTTCTTATCTCTGCAATCCAGGCTTGAGGATTCACTTGCAGACCTAGTATTTTGGGATATGGAAGGGAGAGGTTTGAGGGTTGGAAATAGTGTTATCTCAATTATTAGCTACTTTTGCATTTCTACCATTAATCTTTGTTCACACTATAAAACTGCTTAAAACTGTATTCATTTTAACAGACTGAATTGTGGAAATTGATTTTTGTGCTGTCACAAGTGCTGGCATTCCTATGCCACTCGAATCTAGTTGGAAGAGAGGGTTCTTGGGATGGTGATGCAGGCTATAAGCAGGTTGAATGGTTCAGTTCTTTGGACCTCTGCAACTGTGATTTGGGTTACTCAGTCCCAGTTTCCCCCTGTGGTGGTATTTCTCAATTCCTAGTATATGTGCTCACAGTAAAGAATACACCCAGGAGAATAAATTCCTGGTGGGGCCTCCCAGAACATGCTACTCAGTTGTAGGAGAGTACTGCATGTTCATTATATATATTTAATACTGTAAATATAGTTAATTCCAGGGTTCCCTTTCCTCAAATCACTGGTTTCACTCGGGTTTTAGGCAAGCTGAGTATAAGTTGGGTCTGGTGGGGAAAGCAACCAGGGTTCCCCCTGCTTCATGGTGAGTGTGGGCCAGCAAGTATTTTTTTTTTGTCTTCTGACCACTCTTGCAGCCAAAGCGAGTTCTTTGGAACTCATGTTACCACTGAGGAGAAGAGGATGTTGGGTCTTTTAACATAAGGTATTTTCAGATCTACATGCATCAGTTGAGGTTTCTATCAGTGTTGTGGGCAGTTTCTGGCAAAAGCCCTCCAAAATACTTGCGTGGTGCTAAGCTCCTGTTGTGTGTTTGCAGACAACTTGAACTCATTGCTTGTCATGTAACTTGAGAGGAAGGAGTAAAGTGGAGTGGATGGCAGCCTTGAAAGGTTTTGTCTGAAGTTAAAAGAATTATTTGGCTTCTGTAAAAGTGTTATTTGAGGAATGCATAGGCTCTCCCAGCACAGAAAAATGTGGGATTTTGTCTCCATTCTGCACAATTGCAACTGAAGGGACTTTGTTCGTGCTTTGAAAACATGACTTGTATTAGAACAGAGCGTAGAAATCTCTGTAGCTTTCTGAAAGTTTGGACCCTGTGAGAATTCTCTGTGACAAAACAGTAAAACTGTTAATTTTCTACTAGCATTTGGGTTGAGTTCAAAATAACCAAAAACTTGCTCAAAGAGGAATATTTGGTCATAGGTCTGGTGCAGGCAGGTCCCACAGGCCTGAGAGTTTGGGACTGATTATTTAGTGTAATTTCAAACACAAGGAATTTTAAATCTAAGTTTGATTCCTACATAGAAATTAGACATCTTTAGAAGCTGGAATGTATTCTTGTGACAACTTTCATCTTATTTTAGATGAACATCTCCTAAGGTCACTCCTCCTTCTGTTTTGAAGCCCATACTGCCACAACATCATAATTAAATGGGATGCTTTTTCTAACTTTAACAAGTATTGTTTGATGGGCTTTTTTGAGACATCAGAAACTGGAATAGCTTAAATTAGATTGCTAAGAGAAAACCAACTTGCTATTCACTGAAAAATAGAAGGAATTGACCCAATATTTATTGTGTTTTTTTTATAGCTGGTGATTTGTTTCAGGTTCGTGTCTGTGAGTAATCAGCTGTATCTATCTACAGTCAAGTTAAGGAAAGCTGCTGCTATGATCTCCACTTAATCACTGTGCTCATTTGAGACTGGATAGCTGCTGAAATAATGAGAGCATATCCTCTTTATTAGAACATTTGTAGTGTACCTCCAGTATTGCACAAGATCCTAAAATCTCATAACTCTTTTTTAAATGAAACCTCTCTACTTTTGATTGATCACTTGGATCATATGGATAATGCAAGATAGATACTTGAAATGTATTTCTCTTTCCATCAAAAGAGATTATTTGAAAATTGGTGTTTTCTAGCCTACAGTGGCTGAACACTTAGTGCTTGAGGCATCTTCCATGGTGATCAGAAGAGCACTTTCTTCAGTGACTTCTAGAAATCCAAGAAACAGTTGTGCCAAATACTGCTAAAAGTACAAAAAGTGTCTTTGCTGCAGCTGTCCTGCTTGGAGATTTAATTGCTACTGTAGGTAGGAGATACTGATGTGAGCTGGAGGGAAAGGAAGGGAAGAGGGGAAAACCTGTGCTGTGATCTGAAAATCTACCCCAAGCCTCTCCTCTTTTCCTATTTTTGAGATTCTTTGGTAGCAGTTAGACCCCATGTACCTGAAAAGGAATAGTCAAGAATTTCTCCAGGCTCTTGGCACTCCTTGGTTCAGACTTTGAAAAAGGCTTTGTATTCTTTTGCTGGAGATTCAGCACTTCACATTTCTCAGGTGCTAAGAGGTAAGGAGCTGAAATCTGTTTTGGAACCTTGGTGTCTTATTTTAGTACACTGGCTTGGTCACCACCTCGGCTATCTGATAGCTTTAATCCGTCATGGAAACCTACCTGCCCCTTGGCTTCCAGCTATGCTGGCTTGTCATGAGTGATTATTTCTACCTGCCTGTGCCTTTGGATGTGGTGGCTTGTGCTGCCTTTCCTGAACCCAAGTCACCCTGGATGTTTTGTTAGCATAAACTACTAACTGGTTTGGACGATTCTGCTGAATTGTGTGAGGTACTTGAGCTTCAGCTGTTGCTGTCTCAGTATCCTGGGGATAAAACCCATCTCATTTAGACCCTTGGACAGCTGATCGTTCAGTATCCACACGCTCCCTTATCTTCAGATGTGCCCACCTGCATCTTACAGTACCCCTGACTTACTAATTGTTGCATTGATTGATTTCTAACAGCACAGATAGCTGAAGCAGCTTGATTAGCAAGGAAATGGGTTGTTGAAATAGAGGCTTGAAGTGCTAAGCCTTGGTATGTCTTCACCACCTATAGATTCCTACATTTCCCTAAGGAGATATCACCAGTGATACAAGGTGTGTTACGTGTTTTTGACAGTCACTCAGGCTTGGCTTTGTCAAAATGATACCTCATTTGGAGAGATCTGCACAATGAGGAATTCTTCAGAAAGATCCTATTTTATTTTTTTACATAACACGATTCTGTAATGTGCTTTTGCAAGTGTTTCTTTTTCAGGTCTCACAGAGATAACATTTTAAACAGTTTTAAACTTCATGAAGTGGAACTTGGACTATTCTGCAAAGTTGATTTTTCTGTAGTAGTTAAGGAGAGGTCCCTGAACTAGAGGATCAAGACATTTTGTGTTAGTGTCAACAGAAGCTTTCTGTCATCCCCATTTATTTCCTCTTTAGGGTTTTCTTTATTCTTGATTTATTTTTTCTCATGTTCCAACCTTGCAAATGCTCTCACAGAATAAAAGTACCTGTGTTTTACAAGGGGAATTCTTTCTTTAAAGAGCTGACACAGATGAGTGAGCATCACCCAGATTTGTCTCCCGCTTTCATGTACTTCCCTGATGGGTCACTGGAGCCTGACCTCACTTATTCTGGCCACTCGTGCCTTTAGAAACACTAAACCAGGGGAATCTGAGGGAGGAGCACATTCTCCAGGGAACTGGTATGACATGGAGAATGAAATAGGATTTGGGTACAAGGTTGTGGCTTTCTTTAAGCAGCACATCTAGTCATAAAATAGTACTAGCAGTCAGGATTTAAGAACAATTCATTTAGGAGAAAAGTAGAGAACAAAAAACTTACAGAGACTTTAAGCAGATTAGTCAAACGTTTTGTAGACTTCCCCCCACTTTTCAAGCACTGGCTGTTAATTCTGATGTGTGTCCTTTATGCAGTAACCCCTCAATCCAGACCTGTATCTGAGACTAGTTGTGAATTTGCCTCAGATGACGGTGAGGAAACACTCCCACTTATTCAGACGTGCCTATTCAAGGTAATAGCCCTGACTGTTGTGTTGATAGGGCAGGGAGTACAACACTCACTAAAACAACCAAAATCGAGGCTCACTATGGTGGAAACCTTCATGAAAATTCAGAATTCTTTTCATTAAGTTGTGGTTTTGTGTATAATACAGCACAATGTAAGATGAATAGTGTGACAGTGCAGCATAATTAAGGAAATGTATGGCTTCCCACCCCCCCCAAATTTTGCCAAGGTTTCTGACACAGCATTTCTGAATCCAGATGCTGTCAAAAAGTTGCTGATGTGGAGCATGCTCTCCTGGCTGAGTGAAGTTTTTGTTCTTACCATCTGAGGACATCTGACTGTGCTGCAAAACTCTGTACAGTATTTTATATTTGTTACCCCTTAGAAGCTGGTGACTTCTATACTGGTGTCAAGATATGCACGCACGTATATCTCTTTCTTAAGACTGGGACTGGGTTATGAATAATAATACATATAATATTCCAAACAAGAGTGCTTGTTGGTCAGTATTTAACTATCTTTTCTTGATATTCTCCTTATAATATTACTTCAGAGGTTTTTCTCAAGTAGTTATGAAATAGAAGTGGAAAAGAAGGTAATTTTCCTTTGACTTACAAAGATGTGTGAGCTGAGCTACTTTAGAAAATCTACGTGCATCTTTCTGAGAAGCAACTGGTAAAATTCCAGGCTGAGTGAATAGAGAGGAGACATCACTGCTGGTGTATTTATTGCAAAGCTGTTTCTCTGCACTGATGTGGTCTTTAACTTCTGAGCATCTCTGGCCCTGTAATGTTGTCGTCTTGTCTCTGGTGCCAGCTTCAAAACTGTAACTGCCCAGTTTGTCCACCTTAGCCTCCCACCTAGTAATTTGGCTTCTCTTAATTGATAGAACAGAGTAGAAGTTCTCTATATTTGACTCCTATTTACTTTAATTATAGTAAATTTTGTCAGATGTAAAATACGGCTTTGCCTCTTATGCTATGAAGCTCATCAGAATGAGCTTCATGTTCTTCCATGTATAGAAGTCGTTCTTCTCCATATTAGCTGTGAAGCTGCATGGAGTCTGCACCTGTGTTAGTGCTGGAACTGGGAACCAAGGTGCTGCCTTGAGAACTGGCAGCAGCACAACATGGGTTTCCTCTGTAAAAGTTGCTTACAGCAAGTGTGAAAGCTGTTAGTGAGATTAGGTCATGAACCATGATGCCTTTGAGCCCAGCTCTATATCCTTTAACCAAGCAGTGCTGTTCTTGTTTATCTTCTTTGTGTCTTGAGTCTTTGGTGTTTATGACACAGGAATTTATTAGGGAATCCTTAACCGCGATGTCAGTAGTCTTGTAGGGTCACTGTGAGCATGGGTTTGATCGGGTTGCTGTCCTAATTTCTGTTCCTTAAGGTTTCTTTGCTTACAGCTACAATAATATTGTTGCTCTACTTGTACTTTTAATGGTTGATTCAGTAATGAATGCCACTTGCATTGTTGTTTTGGGGTGGTTTTTATCATCTTTGTGCCTTTGGTCAGTGTGCCAGGTCATCTCCAAAGGTCTGTCCAGCTTGGCACTGCTTCCCCAGAATACCATGACCTTGAGTTACTCTTTCATGTAGTAACTGGAGGGATAAGATTCCCCAAGTTCCACCTGCGAAATAGGAGCATGTAGCAGGTATAAACATGCCTCTTATGATCCACTAAATGTGAAGAGCTCCAGGAAGGCTGTTCATCTTACAGCCCTCAGCTTTGACACAGCTATTACTGTGACTAGCTTTGGCTGGTTGTATAATTGTGCAATGCTGTTGTGGCTGCCTGGCTCACCTCCATAACCAAAATGAAGGTAAATTACAGCATTCAGCACAGAAATGGATCAGAAGTTAACAATGCTTGTGTTTATAATGCAGTTGGAAATTTATATTTGAGATGTCCTGGTAATGGTCTTATTGTTCTAGCTTGTTTGTGCCTATCCTGTGATCTAGGGATTCAGGAATGCCAGCCTTTGGTGGTTCTTTTGCACATCATTACAGTGGTCAAAGGTACAGCTCCTTGAGGAGGCAGCAAATTTTTTTAAAATGTTTTTTTCCTCCATGGCAAACTAGGAATAGCTGTGTCCTTGAAGAACAGTCTGACTCTGTATGCCTGTGGGAGAAGATTTCCCTAAAGCTTTTAGATCTTTGGTTTATCAACAGGAGAATATAGCTGCTAAAAGCAACTCCTTAAGTTTCAGTTTATTAAATCTGTAAGACTGGAGGGATGGAGAGGCAGACCAAGGGAATGTCCAAGGGATTTGGCTGTAATAAGGCCCTGGCAGCAGCTTCTGCTGTCCTTCAGCTGTCCTTTGGACAGATGAAGGGCATGGCTTTTAGGCACGAATGGAAAAGTGATGTCTCACTTCTTGTTTTAAACTGTTTCCCCATGACTGTTGAATCAAGTGCTGTTCAGCCTTGAGTCACTGAGCCTTATTCACAGTGGAATTTAGGGAGGCCAAGAGCTATGACATGCTGCTGTTATATATAACGTTACCTCGATGTCTGTGGGTTACATGAAGCCCTGTGGTGGCATGAGGACTTGGAAGGATGTGGGTGCAGGGAGACCCTTTAGAGTGTGCAGTGTTTCAAAACTTTGTGTTTTCAAAACTTGCTCCAGCATAAGACCAGGCACAGTTGCCTTTGCAGGTTGCTGCCTGATGTCCAGGGCTGATGGTAGGCAATGAAGAGATGATTTTGAGGATCATTAAGTAATTTTTTCAAGGCTGAGACACTAATCTTGACATAAAAGGAGTTTTTATTCTCTGTAGACCTCAAAATTGGGAAATAAAAGTATGGGGACATCCAGAAACAGTGTTAGACTGTGACCTTTGGAAGCAGACCTTCACCAGGCATTTATTTTTAAATATTTTTCGGTAAATTGTAAGGTGAAGGGGCTCAGATCCAGCTCATGGCACCAAGCTCCTGAGCATTTCTACAAGACATGGAAGAATTTGCTAGTCTTTTTTCCTTTCAAACCACCTTTGGGAGTATTATGGTGGACTTTCATCTTCAAATATGTCCCCAGAAACCCAAGGTGGAGTGATGTTGGAGATGGGATCTAACACAGGTAGTCTGACTTGTCCTGAGGAAAAAGTGTGTGTTTTCCCACTTGCTTTCAGGCTTATTCTACAATTTAGGTAAGAGAATCTTTCTAGTTCCTCCTGCCTCTGCTCTGGCTGATGTAACTCAAGCCAGAAATGTGTATCCACACTTGTGTCCAGAACTTCAGGCTCTGCTCGTTCAGGATGCATCAGATCTGCTGTGTATCATCAGAGCACATGGGCAGTAGAACAAGTGGTGAGTTCAGGGTTTGTGAAAAGCATCCTACATGTTGGCTGCAGCTGCTGGACAAATGAATCCTCATTCCACTTGGACAGGTTTTGTAGCGCAGAGGGGAGAATGCTCTGGGAAACACAGCGTGTGTTTGTGGTGCAGGTCAGGCCTCAAAATAGTCTATTTGGGGACTTCCTGAAAGTATACTGATGGTTGTCTTTGGAGCTGCTGCCTTTCAAACACCCTGAACTTGACACAAGGATTCATACCTTAAAACTGTTACATCAGCTCTCCTCTTGACCTGGAAAAGTTCTCAAAAAACTGTTTTATATGGAACTGTAAGTATGTCCATGGCCAGGATATCCCATCTCTGTTGACACAGCTGTCACCAAAACCTCCTGTAAAAGCAGGTGTGAAATCGATACCTATATGATGCCTCCAACTCATACGCAAACAAAGCTTATTTCTGGATCCCAGTCTTTTGGATTGGCTCCAGAATACCAGGAAAGGCTGGGAGTGGGGAGTTCCCAGTAGAGTAAGTTTCAGTGGGAACAGAAACAACAAAAGTACCTTAGAAAACCAGTTGGCCTAATCCTAGCAAGCATCGCTATTAATTTATTATTTCAGTGTGATCATATTCCAAATATTGGCCAAAAAAGAAGTCAGAATGGAAGAGACCTTGTGGAATCCAGCTTCAGGAATAGGGAAATGCCTTCCAAAGAACTATTGGAAAGCAATGCAAGAATATATATATACCTGTGTTTGGCTGTGTTCCTAGAAAATGCAGGCTTTGTTGGTGAAGACATAGCAGGGGTGGCCTTAGCAGTGGATTAAATGTGTTTGAAGATTTAACCCATTGCATTCTTTGGAAGAAAATCTGTGTGTGTGTGTGTGTGCGCGCATGTATATACTGGTGTGATGTATGTACTGATGTGATATATATATGTATATGCTAATGTGATGTTTGCACTTGGTGTATGAACCCTCTAATGCTGTCAGAGGGCAAAAGTGTAGTTGAGGATAAACCCAAATAACATGGAAACCTGGATTTGTCAGTAAACTGCTCTCTTTCTTTCAGGAAGACTGCAAATGCAAGATACCTGCCATGGGAATTTAAGAGCATTAGACTTGCATTCTGCAGTGCTTTGTGGGTGTGCTTGCAGGGAACTGGCTGAAAGTTGCAGTACAGCTGGAGTAGTAGGTGTTTAAAATAAATAAAATGGATCTAATAATGTTTTGGGGCTTTTTTCCCCTGGCACTTCACAATTGTAATGTTTTTCAGTTTAGAATATATGAACTCTGAAAGCCTTTTCTTGACTTTTTGTTTCAGCAAGGTGAGATAGAAAGCCAGATAGCATTTGATGACCCCTCAGGGCCACAGAGCTTCATTTTATTTTATTACTGATTGTAGAAGAGAGTGACTATATCTAACTGCTCCAGCAACTGGAAACAATTAATGCTCTAAAGGGAAGGGATTTATACCGTAACTTCAGATGATGTAAAATTTGGCAGCTAATAACCCAAGAGAGGGAATGAGGGAAATAACTTCTGTTGTGTTAAAGGCAGGATGTGAACAGTGTCAGTGGTGGGGAAAGGACATCTAATGGCTGGAGCACCTCTGCTGTGGGGACACCTGAGAGCTGGAGGCGTTACCCTGAAGAAGAGAAGGCTCCAGAGAGACCTTAAAGCCCCTTCCAGTGCCTAAAGGGGCTTCAAGAGAGCTGGAGAGGGATTTTTGACAAGAGCATGGAATGACAGGATGAGGGGGAATGGTTTTAAACTGAAAAGGGGTAGGTTTGTATTAGATATTGTGAAGAAATTCTTTGCAGTGAGGGTGCTGAGGCCCTGGCACAGGTTGCTTGGAGAAACTGTGGCTGCCCAATTTCTGGAAGTATTCAAGGCCAGATTGGAAAGGACTTGGAGTAACCTGGTCTGGTGGAAGCTGTCCCTGCCTATGGCAGGAGGTAGAATGAGATATTTAAGGTCCCTTCCAACCCAAACAATTCTAGGTTTCTTTGGTTCTGTGATTCTAATAGAAATACCAAGAACCACTCAGGATACCGGAGATAATTTTGTGAAGGGGACTAGACAGAGGTGTGTGTATTGTTGTCCTCTGCAGCCACAAATGCCTTTCAGAGAGGCTGTATTTCCACCTGAACGCTTACAGGAAGGTGATCTGTTAGGACAGCAGTTCTTGTAGGTGTTGATATCGAGGCAGAAATCCTCTTACCATTAAGAAGTGTGCTAAGTGTTTGGATTTCCTGTTTTGCAGCAAAGAATTGAGACAGTGTCTTGGCTTTCTCCCTTTACTTTTGTTTTTGCAAGGAAAATGTAAAGGCATTCACTGTACTCTTCTTATCAATCCTTAAGGAAGAGGAGGTAGGAAATCTTTTAATGGCAGCTGAATTCCAGGCACAGGTAGATTGTGAGGATGACGTTTGTGTGGGCTGAAATTGGAGTTTATTTTTCTTTTTGATGTGCCTTTTGTTATAGATCTGCTTTCATCTCCCTGGAAACTAAGGAATTGGAACAGCAGTAACAGAGGAGCAGGTTTTTGGAAAGTGAAAAGCTTATTAGGTACTTGAGAGAGTTACCTGACTGCAGAGCTAGTAAACAGCTGAAAAGGAATGTACTTTATTTACACTAGCCATGCATGGAGTGCCCTTGGTGGTGCATGTTTTCATCTCTGAGACCATGGTGGTAAAAGAAATCAAATATATATATATATATATATTCTATGCCTTGAGCTTTACAGTGAACTGACTGCAGAGTTCTGCATTGCCTCCCACCCCTGAGCCTGCCTCTCTCTGCTGTGTCCTTGAATTCTCCTTGCTGTCTGAATTCACCAGTAACACTTTATGGAAAGATCCAGGCTTACTGCTCTTGAGACACGGAGATGTGTGTTTGGAGTCATTTTGTGTTGAGCTGTGTCAGTTATTTGAATACATATTTTCTTTAGTACTTCTGAATGTTGTTCTTTTTATATGCCACACTAAAGTGCTTCAGAAAAGACAAGAGTTCCACTTGGAAGCGTAATGGTAGACTTGGGAGGATGCTCCAGCTTTGTAATGTCTAAGTGCTTTGTATTGATGTCCTGAATGTTCAAGGTGTGTGTGTGTAGGCTGTGAATAATTCACAAAACCTGTGTGCTTTGTTTTCTCTTGATTGACTGAACATGGGGATTGAAAGTGGGTTCATCATTCTGCCTGCTTGCTTTATGTTGATTTATCACTTTGATTATTAATCTTACTGAGCTGAATTTTATGCAAGTCGTCTCTCGCATCCCCATGAAGGAACAAAATGTTGCTATAATAGCTACCCAACTGTGGAAATTAAGATCAAGAAACTACATCAACTTTCTTGCATATTATTTTCACAGTTTTGGCTGATGTTTTATCAAGGACAACACACTCAAATGATTGAATGAGACCCCCTAGAAACTGAAAACATGAGGAATATGGGTATCAAATAAGCCCCTACTGGTTTTCTCTACAGCTGATCTTACATCTTTTTGGCTGACAGCATTTTGTACTGAATCTCTCTGTTTTTTCTTGGGCATTGTGTTGCATGTAGGGTTGTAGTGAAGTGTGTAAATGCCCCATGTGTACCTGAGCTCTGAGTAGGAGCTGACCTTGATACACAATCCTTTACTTTGTACCTGAGGGAGACACAGCTGGTTGAGGAGTCGGAAAAGTGAAAATGTAAAAGCAAGGCTGCTAGGAAAAGATGGTAGTGTTAATACTAGACCAGTTGTGTGTAGTTCTGGCGTTGTTCTCCTTCCCCACCTGTGTATCCCACTTCAAAAGATTTATAGAAAGCTGGAAAAGGTGCAAAGTAGGGCTGTAAGGGACGAATGAAGGTGCAGAATGGCTTCGGTGTGATTGTGTTCATTAGCACTATTCAGCCTTGAATAAGAGATCTGATAGAGGTCTGTGTGATTAAAAAGATGAAAGGTGTACTCTTTCTTCCCTAACAAGAGCTAGGGGACATCAAATGGAAGAGCAGATGCCAAATGCAAAGCAAAAAGAGGAGTAACTAACTCTGTTATAGGTATAGAGAATGCTAAGAGGAGACTGTGGGATCAAAAAGAGATTCAACAAATTCCACAGGAGGCAAATATATTTAAACTCCAAACACAAAGTCAGGACACCCCTTGACCACAAACAGCTGTTTCTGGAAAGGTTATTTAGAGGTAGCTTCGTTTACACAGTTGCCTTGTCATTGCATTCATCCCTGCATACCCGCTCCTGGAAGGTGCTGGGGATGAGCTACTGGGCTAACACACCTCTTTGCCTAAGCTGCTACAGCAGTTCCTGTAACACAGCTGGGCAAAAGGGTTTCATTGAAATACTTCTGTTCTTAGGACTTTATAATAACCTTTAAACATGTCCACTCCAGGTTTCTCATTGAGCCACACTGTTGAACGGAATCACTTTGTTGCAGTGGAGAAGGTTGCCCAAAGAAGCTGTGGCTGCCCCATCCCTGGAAGTGTCCAAGGCCAGGTTGGAAGGGACTCAGAGCAGCCTGGGCCAGTGGAAGGTGTCCCTGCCCATGGCAGGGGAGTTGGAACAGGGTGATCTTTAAGGGCCCTTCCAACACAAGCTGCTCTAGGAGTCAAAGAGCAGGATTTGGTTATTCTTTGAATTTTTCTCTGAAGCCAGCATTTTCTATTTCAAGTCAAAGCATAAGAGTAGCAAAAAAATTTATAATTGTTATAGTAAAATGACTTGTAGCAATCTTTGAGCATTCAGTCCAACGTTTTGGTTACTTTATTAGAGCTCCTGTCACTGTATGAGAACACATGGGAGCTGTAAAATTTGCTTGTTGTTACAGTGTCCTGGCAAGGCAAACCTCTGAGGATGTCCCTTTTTGCACATTTTAATTTATATGCACTCTTCCTTTCACATCTTAAAGAGGGATTTAACTGCATCTGTTTTTTCAAAACAACAAAACAATATGTGTAGGCATATCTCTGTTAGAGCTACTGGAAGTTATTAATGAAAAGGGTGGGACTGTTACACCCCCTCTGCTTGCTTTAAATTAAAGAGGGGTATGGTGGGGCAGATGTCAGTTCTGTGAGTGGTGCATTAATTTTACTCAATCTTCTGGCAAAGCAGCCAAGTACCATAAAGGCGTAGTATCTGTCTGCAGACACAGTGAGGTTTTACTCTGGGATGGTTTGTGGTCTGCATTTAGTGTGCCTTCTGCAATCAGAAACAAAAAATCACATATTAAAAAAGGTATATTAAATACTGTAGAAACTCTCTGGTAAAGGTCACTTGACATGACAAGCTTTCCTGCCTATGGATATATGAAATTTGGCAGTCCTTGTGGTTGCCCAAATGTGATCCTGGGACAAGGATGCTGGTCAGCAGTGAGAGGTGGCAGTGAACAACAGTGTGTAGGTAGCACTTTACTCCCTTGGTTTTGGGTTGACACAGATAGTGTGTGAAGAAAACAGCAAGGACACTTGTAAAGCCATGAACCTTTCCCTGTGCTTTTCAACAGCTACTCCTTAAGAGGATTATATCTCTTGTGTAATCTGTACTGAAAAGAATATGTCCATGTGGGTTGTTGTTTCCTGATCTGTGTAAATACTGTCTGGAAATCAAATACACCAGTTTCCTCAAATAAATCCCAGTATTTTAGGAGTTCTTTAATAAGTGCTATTGGAAGTTCTTTCCTTCTGCAGAACAGTGAGTTGTTATATTACTGTACAGCATCTGGAAAGTGAAACACTGACCATGACTTGATGCAGCACTGTTTTCCCAGCAGGCTCTCCAGCTCCTTTCCATCCCCAGAGCAGGTCTCACCAGCCAGTTGTTCCACGTGTCATCTTCGAAGATGCTGAACATCCAACAGCTACGGATACTCTCTGTCTGCTGATTATACACATCTGATGACACAAAAGCTCTCTCTTAATGTGCTGGGCATAAGTGTAGGCAAGATGGGATGCCTGGCTTTAAATATTCCAGTTTGTCCTGCACAGCCGTGATGACTCTCTATTTTAATGCTGTAAGCCTTGGGTGCTGCTGGCTTGTCTAATCAGTCCCTTATTCAGAAGCTGACTGCAATCAGGGCAGCAGGGCTGGCTTTGGGGAGCATCTTTCTTGATGCTGAGTGATTTGAATGAGGTGGCTCTAATTCAGCAGTGCTGGCACAGAGAGATTAATGCGTGCTCACATCTCCTGCCTGGCCCTTTGCCGCTGTTGTCAGGTGGGAAGCTGTGCTTGGTGAGATGATTCCCAGGGCTGCGGTGCACCTGCATGTCCATTGGGATGTTGTCCTACTGTTTAAAAGCTCATTAAAATTGCATCTCCTGTTCCTAGCTCCCTCCTTGCCCCCCTCTGGCTAACTGTCCAAGCTTTTTGAACAAACCAGAATTGATCATAGCAATTAGCTAAGCCCAGGGGAGATTTTGAAATGCTAATGTATATATATTTTTTTTTCCTTGCTATTAGATAGCTGTTTGCTACTGTCAGTGATTTGTGCTTTGGTGCATTTGCTCTTCTTCCCTTTAACAGTCTACTGAGAACTCTTATTTAGGTAAGGCAGTACACCTCAAGATGCTTGTTTAGCTTTAGATTTCTAACTCAGCATCAAACTGGTGATATTTCCAACAGCTGTTAAAGTCATGCTCATGTTTTCCCTTCTGAATTGTATCTCCTTACACTAAAGATGCATGGCAAGTGACATTTAACTCATCTAAAAGATGAATGGCCCAAGTAAAGACTGTGTACTCAGGAATAAGCCAAACTCTAAGCTGCTACAGGCTTTTAAAGAAGCCAGGTTGTTTGAGCTGTTTCTTGGTTGTAACTTCCTTACCTTGAAACAAATTCAATGAAAGAGAAAAATATGTAAATATTTGGTTAAGAGGTGGTGGGAAACTTAAAGCTGTGGCTTTTTAGGTGTGTCTTACCAAATACAATGTGTGCTACAGGACACAGCTTACCTTTTCTTGGAAAATATTTGTCTTTTTCATACAGAAGCAGCATTCAGTGTCATTTTCTGACTGATTTCCTTCTTCTTGGCCAAAGTTCAGCATTAACCTTGGTTCAGAAGAAGTGGAAACTCAACAGAAGGTTGTGGCTTGCCAATTGAGAATCTCAACTGATGTGGTGGTTTTGTAGTATTGACTCCATGTGGCAGTTCTAATCAAAATAAACACAGCTCACCCTGGGAACTGGATGCTTGCCTTGGAAAATACGACTGAAGAAATCAAAGCTTTAGTCTTTTAGTCTTTAGGATGCAATTGTACAGCGTCTAAACAGCAATGTTGTTACATATTCAAAGAGTTTCCTCTCCTGAGGATCACAAGTAAGCAGATCTGAATTTTTCCTTGAAGATTATTAATTATTAAAGCTCTTACCTATTTCTGGGGTTGGTAGAAGTCCCCACATGCTGCATATTTAAGAATGTGGGAACATCTTGCACCAATACCCTTCTTGGATTATTTTTGATTGTTTTAGAAAAATACCAGACTAGGTTGGTGTATTCCCAGTTCCCACCTGTACCATTTTGGTGCTCTGTTAATTTTATGAACCATTATATGTGTTTGTAATGCGAGTTTGTGGACATCCAGGTTTTAATCCCTACTACCTCGATAACGAGATCCCGTTTTACATTATGTATTTTTATGACAAAATGTGAAGTAAGGTGTTTCTGCTTGTTCTCAGTGTAGAACTAGTTCTGGAACAACCTCTGTACCCAGTCACATGATGCTCTTCTTTTGGGTTGCATCTTTTATATGTGAGAGCAGATATTGTAACTGGTGAACTTTTATTGCTCACGTAGGTGGCTTGCGTAACTTAAATTTTCAAGGCACCCCTCCCCAGTTTTGTATTCTTCTTTCCAAGTGCACAAGTACTGCATGTGGTGCAGCTGACAGGTTGGCCAGGAAAAGACCCTGCTCATGTTGCCCCATGATTCATTCTAGAGTGGCACTGGATTCTGGAGGAAAGGACTCTCTGTGCATGCACACATGTGCCTCCTGCTCCCTTTTCAGCATTAGGGGGAATTCTTGCATGCCAGCCTTGATTTGGAGAGTAGGAGCATGACCAGCAGGTCAAGGAGGTGATTCTCTCCCCCTCTGCTCTGTTCTGGTGGGACCCCACTTGCAGTGTTGCATGCAGATGTGGGACCCCCAACATCAGAAGGATGTGGAGCTGCACCTGGGAGTCCAGAGGAGTCCGTGGAGATGCTCAGAGGGATGGAGCACCTCTGCTATGGAGAAAGGCTGAGAGAATAGGGATTGTTCAGCCTGGAGAAGACCTTAGAGCCCCTTCCAGTACCTAAAGGGGCTCCAAGAGAGCTGGAGAGGAACTTTAGACAGGGGCATGGAGTGACAGGACAAGGGGGAATGCTTCCCACTGACAGAGAGTGCAGGTTTAGATTAGATATTGTGAAGAAATTCTTCCCTGTGAGGGTGGTGAGTCCCTGGCACAGGTTGCCCCGAGAAGCTTTCCATCTCTGGAAGTGTTCAAGGCCAGGTTGGAAAGGACTTGGAGCAACCTGGTCTAGCAGAAAGTGTCCCTGCCCATGGCAGGAGATTGGAACCAGATGATCTTTAAGGTCCCTTCCAAACCAAACCTTTGCATGATTCTGTGATTAAAAGAGCAGCAATGCTTATTAAAACTATTGCAGGTTTGAATCAATGTGTTAAAGGCCAAACCAATAGTAGGTGAGAAGGTGGTGGTGGTGACTTGTACATTCCAGGAGGACCTAGCCCTTACCTTGCTCCTTCTAAGTGGGGGTTTTTATTCTCTTTTGCTCTTCTTCCTCCTTACTTGACTCCAGAAAAATTCTTTCTTCTACTTTGACTCCTAACCTGGGTCATCCTACTGTTCAAACACAAACACTGAGTGGTGTTTGTGTATGGAGTGCAGTCTTTGATGCGAATATCACTTCCTGTGTTGCCAACAGCATTAGGACTATAAAAAGCACCCTGGAAACCTCAGAAGCATCTTCCATAAATATATTTCATTAAACCCATAGTTTCCAGTATGCCTCAAACACACATATATTTTTCCAACTCATGACATTGTGATAATAAGATGACAGCTTTAAAATGTACTGCTTTGGCTAAGCCTTCTCCTTCCCATCTTCCTTTGTGGTTTTTAGGGGCTCTTGATGTTACAGCCTTCATATGGCACATGAATTCTTGGCAGAGTTTCCTCTGCTTGCAGTCCAGACCTTTAGTGCTGCTCCTCACACACATTAAAATGTTGGGGGGTTTATATTCAGTTTTTGTAGCCTTGTTGTGCCTTGTTAACCACAAGGGATAAATAGTTCTTGCTTTAGAAATTTGAAAGACTCCAACATAATTTTTGCATTAATACTTGCCTGGTCATGTATTTCTTTGCTGCTTCAGTGTTCTCTGGAGGTGTCTTTCTCTCCATGACTGAGGCCCTCAGCTCACCTCTGCTTCTTTCTCTCCTTCTACCTCACCTTCAGGCAAGTGGGATGCAATTTTTTTCCCTAAAATTAAAGACCTCATGGGTTCAAGATGTAAAAATTAACTCCTGAAATGCCTCAGTTTTTCTGGTAGAAGTGTGGAGCGTTTTCTCTGTGGTAGGTAGGGTACAGGTGGAGGGCACAAGGTGGCCAGGAGATGAGAGTGCCTGTCTTGTGGTCCAGATTTAATTGTCAGTCTGCTCTTTGGTTGTGACAATGCAGGCACCAGATGACTTGCACTTTGTTCTGCCCCCAAAGCCTCCAGCCCTCCGTGCCTTGTTGGTGTCTGCACCAGCAGAACAGTTCATCATGAGTGGGTAATAAATGCATTGAAAATGCCCAACATAAGGATTACTTTGGGAATGGCAAACCTCAAGCAATTTGTGGAAGACTAATCAGGTTTGAGACCAATAAGAGCGGAATTGTTTTATAGGGTTTTTTTCATCAAACACGTTGCTACTCAAACTTGCTTTTTGACAAAATGAGAGAGAGATCAGGGACGGGATTTCTTCCCTTTGCTGGCTTCCACCAATGACTTTGTAGGTTGGAAAAAACCTTTATTGCCCCCGAAGATAGTAGAGTGGCCCCTGATGAGTTGGCAGTGAGCAATAAGCCCCTGCCACTCGTAGTGCTGAAACAATGCTGACACCCACCTTCCAAGCACAGCTTTCTAACCTTGCTGGGGAGGTGGCTTTGCCTGCTTATGAAATGTGGACTGACCTGCTGCTAACAATTCTAGATGGGAGTTGAGGGATTTTTTGGAGACACCCCATACTACTGGGTAGCCACAGGGTAAAGGGATATATATATATACACACACACACTCCTCATTCCTCTTGGTGGGACTTGAGCCAGAATTTCAGTTAATAAAACAGGTTACTCCTAATCGACCTCATTTTGTAACAGAAATATAACTTGGAAAAGGAGGTTTTGCATGGAGAGGGGTGTGATGTGCTGAGCTGGATCAGCTGTTCTCTGCAGCAGTGGGTTCATGTGCATCCAGGGATTCACTCTCAGCCCTGTGCTGCAGCCCTGGGCAGAGGCAGGGCTGTAAATTTAGGTTTTGAGAGATGGACTTAGCCAGGACTGCCAGAGGTACTGTTTTAGGACTACTATAAATGTATGCTTAAGGATAATAATGTATTTCATGATCATGCTTCTAGATAATTACTTTAATTCACAGAAATAAATCCCCCATGTATTTTAAACCAATGAGATTGTGACTTTCTGTGTAGCCTTGCAAGTAGGCTGGTGAAGCCTGTACAGTTCCATGCACACTAATCCCAACACCTCGTGTGTTATTTCAGTGTCATGGCAAAGCTTTTCTGTTCTGGAGATGTGTGGGCAGTGGCAATTCAGCAGGAGTGTGGTCAAGTGCTCTGCTAATGCTGGCTTTTTTTTCTTTACAATGCAGATAATAATTCTCAACTAATTAGACTGATTATGACTTAAAACCTTCAGCTTAAATTTCTGAACTACAAGTTTTGATCCTAAATGAACCAATTTTTCTTCCCCTGTGGTATTCTCCTATTTGGATGAGGCAATTTGAAGTCAAGCAAAGGCAATTTAGCTTTGAAAACACTAACATACTGTTCATGACTGCAGCAATACTCCACCTTTTTTTTTTTTGGTAAGTAGAATGACATTTGAAAGGTGGTTTCCTGCTTTTCTTTCTGCTGTTCTGCAGTGTCTAGAAAAGCTTCCATGGGGGAGAGATGGGGGAAAAGGGAGTATATAGTTCTCCTTTTTGCTTTAAGTATTTTTGAGTTCTCTCAAATGATACTTTTTTTTTCTTACTCTGGAACTCTTTTGTCCAAGGCCATTCTCAAAGCAGGTCAGCCTAGATTAAGTTGGTGAGGGCCTCACCTAACAGAGCTTTGATTATCTCCAAGGATGAAGATGCCACCAGCTCTCTGGATTCTCACTCAGTGCTCGGCTATCACTGTGTGTGTGAAAACATTTTCTCTAGCTGGGTTTTCCTATCTTGCCTCTTTTCCTACTGTGCACGTCCAGAAGAGTCTGGTTCCATCCTCTCCAGAGCAGTAAAACTTCCTCATTCATCATCTCAACACTGAATAAACCCTGTCATTTTAGTTTCTCTCAGCTGGATATTTTTGTAAGAGATGCAGCTGATCTAGAGGACTTCTGGCCTTTCAGCTGCTTTCTTGATTTCCAAGGTGAAAGGAACCACTGACTGCAATAGTACTGCTCAGCAAAAGACTGCTGGGACTTCTCTTGCTTGCTCCAGGTTACAAGTCTCAACAGCTTTCCTTTTCATGTGTTGGATACCTTGTCTTGCATCACTTATAAACAAGTCCAACTCAGGAGGAACTCACTGAGCTCCCAGACAGGTGGTTTGTATGCAGTATGGTTGAGTATTGCCACTGGAGTCAGTCTGTGCAGTTGGAAACAAGGCTCTGCTCTTAAAGTTCTTTGTGACTTCAGGCAGATTTTTAAAGACTTGGGGTGGGGGGGGGGGGGGGGGGGGGGGGGGGGGGGGGGGGGGGGGGGGGGGGGGGGGGGGGGGGGGGGGGGGGGG
>JAWWEU010000005.1:29767151-29786000 GCA_035583155.1 Acropternis orthonyx | reverse complement strand
GTATCGAAAACATGATTTGGCTTATTTTGAAATAAAACCTGTTTAGCTGAAGAAATGCCTGTTTCCTCTGGGATTCTCACACTTGCATCTGTGATTTAAGAGAACAGGTGTCAAAGATAGGGATGACTAGCTTAAGGACTTATCTTGGAACATGGATAACAAGACTGTTGTAGGGTTTTTCTCCATGTTTCTATCAGGAAAAAGTCTGCACATAGTTGCTGTAGATAAACTAGGCTTTTTAGTCATATCTGTAGATTTGGTTAGTCAATTTGGATGGCTGAACTGAATCGCAGTATCATCAGTCTGCTTTCTTCCCAGGTTTGGGAATGCATTGGATAAATGCTCCTGATAGCAGAGGAGGCTGTCACTTCCATTTTTGAGGGGGTCTGGTATCCTGTGATATCCAGCAAAACATAATTAGGATGTCGCAGGGGATTTTCACCTTTCCAGCCCTTTCCCAATCCCCCATTTTCCTTTTCTCCTCTGTTAGGTGCTGTATTTCCAGCTCATGGTGGAAGCTAACAGCGTCTCTTTCAGCATTCTGCAGGCAGCTTGAAATGTGAAATTCAAAATGAAATGAGGTCTCTAGAGCCAGTACAGAATGTTGCTTCTTTTCTCCTCCCTGTAGGTTTAAATTTCTGCCATGAAGTATTTTACAGAATAAACAAGTAGTAGGGGCCTCATCTGCTGTCATTGCTGTTGTGAAGCTTTGTAGGAGTGACTTTTTGAAGAAAGAACAATTCTGCAATTAGTAGGATTTTGCTCAGTGCTAAAGGTTGAAAATCTTGCTGGCAAAGAATCTGGGCCTGTGCCAGAACGTGCTTTTGAATATCTGTATTCTCATCCCGTTTCCAAAGGCAAATACTAAGAAGGCCCAGCCCCTTTACTTGGCTGCTGGGGAGAAAGCGCTGTGCTGGAAGGAATCCATCTTATCAGCTTGTGCCCTTTTCCTTTGAAGAGGAGCTCTTTGTCCTTTGCCTTTCTGAGAGCCTCCTGCCTACCCTCCTAGGAGCGAGGTTTCTTGCCCATTGTGTCCCTGCCTTGAGCTGCCTTGTTAGTGCCGGGCTGAGTTGGCCTTTCAGTAGCTCCCTCCTCCCCCTGGCACCCGGGAACACTCCCTGCTCCTGCCTGCTCTCCATCCCCCCTTATTCATGTTCGGAGCCTCTTCATCCACAGGGATGGGTCATCTTTGCCTAGTGGTGCACCAGCCGTGATCACAGGCAGAGGAACGATGTCCCTGGTTTTCCTTTGCCAGCCCTGATTCTCTCCAATGATCTTTTGTATGATCACCAGATGAGAAGGACATTGGGGTGCTGGAGTGAGTCCAGGGAAGGGTCTGGAGTACAAGTCTGATGAGGAGCAGCTGAAGGAGCTGGGGGAGTTCAGCCCAGAGAAAAGGAGGCTCAGAGGGGATGTTTTGCTCTCTACAACTCCCTGACAGGAGGGTGTACCCAGGTGGATTTGGCCTCTTCTCCCATGTAACAACTGATAGGACAAGAGGGAACAGCCTCAAGTTGTGCCACAGGAGGATTAGGTTGGACATTAGGAAAAATGTCCTCATCAGAAGTGTTGTCAAGCACTGGAACAGGCTGCCCAGGGAAGTGGTGCAGTCACCAGCCCCCGGGGGAGAGGATTTGAAAGACATGTGTATGTGGCACTCTAATGGTGGGCTTGGCAGTGCTGGGTTAATGATTGGACTCAATCTCGGAGGTCTTTTCCATCCTAAACAGTTCTGTGATTCCATGATTAAGAGCTGTGTGAATTCACAGCTTCCCCCACCCCCCCCACCCCGTAGATGTTGATGGTACTTGTAAGCATGTCCAGACATCGCCGGCTTCCCAGAAACAGATGGGCATAAAATGGCATCATGGGACCGGAATTTTATTAGTTATCGTTCTTGTGCTTTGGAAAATTAATTTAATTTGAGATAACTAATGAGAAAGTGGTAGGGGAGCCTTTCCCGTGGCGGCTTTGCTGCGGCTGTGCCTCTGCCATTTGCTGGGCAGGTTGGTCTTAATACATCCATTAACGTGAGTCCTCTTGGTCGGAGCGAGCTCCTGGCTGCCAGTCTGCTCTGTCTGCTGCTGTCACTTCCCGGTGTAGAGCACGAACCTGTGAGCCATTATGTCACTAATAACCACAGGCCTCTTTGAATGCTTTTTCCTGGTGAGCAGCCACTGTTTCTGCAGGCTCGGAGGATGGAAGGGGAGAGATGAAGGAGGTGTCTCACACTTGCAGGAGGTATTTTTTTTTCCTGCTCTGTAGGACAAATGCATCAATGTGTAGTCTGTACGTGTTTATTTTCAGCAGTACAGCAGCAGTCCTTGCCATGTTTTAAAAACTGACTCTGAGTTGCTATGTACTACAATATTGATGTCTTTCAAAGAAAGCTGCCAGAGAAAGCTGATCAAAGCAGAGTGGAGAGAAAACACAAGCTTGGAGCATTTGAGTTTACTGACCTCATTACCTTGTCTTCAGCACTTCAAATTAAGCTGTTTAGATGACAAAATTCCATCTTCCTGAGGCTGAGAACCAGCTTTGATAGCACACTGAAATTGTAGTGTCTGCTACCTCTGGCCCTTACTGCATAATTCATAATGTCTTCTTTACCTAAGCCTTAATTAAACCTCCTGATAAGTTGGGTTTTAATGCTATTTACACATTCTGACCAGAAGAGCCTTACTTTCGTGCCAATGTCACTGTTTCCCACGGATTTCTGAGCAGGGAGCAAACGGATCAGCTTGTGTCCTTTCATGTCTCTATTTGCCGTATGATTTTTTTCATTGTTACCAAGGCAACCCTTCTACCCCACCCCCCCAACAGGCGAGCTCTCAATACAATGTAAGTTATTGTCTGGAGCAATTATTAGCCTATTATTAAAGCCCTATTGAGATATGTCAGTATCCCGCAGGAATTTTAAACAAGTGGGAGCAGAGACAATAAGCGAGCATTAGAGAGGGCTGTGAGCGCGTCGTGCTGCTGGTAGCGTGGGGAGGATGCCTGCAGCCCTCCCAACAATGTCTCAGAAAAGCTATGAGCAGTCTTCCCAAACTGACAGAAGTCAGGATGTGCCAATGTGGATTAACATTGAAAGGGAAAAGGGGGGGGAAAGTGCTCTATCAGGGCTCCTGGTCTGCGTGCTGCTCCCCATGTGGCTGCCGTGCACGCTGAGCATCTTCGCGTGAGCTGAGTGCAGCCCACGGGGACATTCTGCAGTGAGTGCATTGTTTTGATGGAAATGATAGTAAAGTATCCCCATCCCACAGATGGGAGAGCGTTCTTTGTTAGAAAGTCTTCTCCGTTTAACGATCCCTATTTTTGTGTCCTGAGTTTAAAAGGGAATTATCCATCATCAGTGGAAGGAAGTGCGGGTAAAGTAGGAGAGGAGAGTGATTTAATTTATTTATTTTTTTGCAGCATTTTCTTTTCCAAAATAAGACTTTTCCAGTTTCCCTGCTGCAGGAATTCAGGAGATTTAGGAGAAGAACTTGCCTTGCTGTGTCTCCTCTTACATTGCACGTTTCCTGCTGGTGCCACTGGGGTTGTATTCCTGAAGCCGCCACCACTCACGCAGCCGTAACAGCCCAGCCTTTTCCACACTACCCCATATCCTGGGACTGCATTTTCTGTCGCCTTTGTCTTGCTGATGCAGTCCTCCTTTTGAGTGATAGCAAAGCTGACAGGGTTTTATAGCACCGTATCGATTTCTTCCAGGAATTTCCTTCCAAGAAGCCGCTGTGTTCTCGTGGGTCAGAGATGTCACCAGACTGACTTGGCGTTTCGTTTGTGACAGTTGTCAGAAGAGGCTGTGGCTCGCCCAGAACATCTTTGTCTCGGGCTGTGCAAATGTTAAGAGCAATTGTGAGTGCAGATGGAGAACCCTTTAATGATGCTGCATATGCAAAAAGAAAAAAAAAAGGAGAGTTTTCAAGAACCTTATTTCTGGCTGTTGGAAAGTGAGACTGTTTCTGGTTATTTAGAAGCTAATTTATCTGTGAAGGTTGTTTTAAACTCATGTAAATAGACGGTCCACCTCCATGATTTCTCCTTCCCACTGCTTGGGAAAGGTATTTTCCTCCATCTCAGACTTAGTGTAGAAGTGGAAAGGTTTGCCTCATGCCTGTGCACAGCAGCGTGCCCTGATAAATATTTGGGGATGTGTTTGTATGTCTCTTATTTGGTGTTTCTCTCAGACTGGAGCACAGAATCATAAAGCTGTAATGCTTAGTCTGACTTATAACATGTTTCTTAGTTCTCATTTACAACTTTTCATTTATGACTTTTCTGCTGTTTACTTCTCACATAGATTTTCTGTCCATGGTTAACAGCAGTGAGGGGTTCCCAGCTAGCAGACAGATCCAAGTGCATCTGAATCCATCTGCTGCTGGCATCTGGCAGCTGTCTGTCAGGTAAAGCCTGTGGTGGCTTCAGTTTTCCAGCTCCTCCATGGTATCAATGCTTGCCTTTGCTCCACTGGCTATTTTCCTGACCTCTCATGAAATAAGGGCTGAGAACTGTGTGAGCTCTGTGGTTACCCATGGGTTTGTGGGTAGCAGCAAAGAAAGCTGATGCAAATACTCCCACCACAACTGCTCAGGGCTGTTTTGTGTTTCAGCAGCTTTGGGAGCAGCTCACTCCATCTTGTTAATGAACACTGCAGTGATGTAGAAGTTGGTTCATTGAGACTTTAAGACTTGTTAAAGGAAGTCAGGTTTTGTAGCTAATGGCACGGGAATATCTATCAGCATATGTCTTTTGACAGCGTTACCATTTCAGGCTCTGAAAATGATGTAACTATATTTCACTATAATAAAATAATTACAATTTTCAGAGAGGAATCCAGGGCAGTAGGGTATGGTTCATAAAAACAGTTGCTTTGGCAAACATTTTACCGCTCAAAATAAAAAGCAATTACTTAAAATTATAGCATTTCTTTTGCACAGTGTTGCAAACCTTTTCTAAAGTACTGGCAGCATTCCTAGATGTGTATAACTTGCCTGAATAACCATCACCTCTATGGAACATCATTTAATCCCTGTCAGATTTGCCTACTTGAAACTTAGTTGTGAGTATTTTAAACGTGGGCTCTTGCTGTTGAATCTTTGTTGCTGGTTGTAGAGGTGGCGTGTATTTATACTGCATTTGCAGGGAAAGAGTGTATTTTTCGTCTTTCAGTGCTAATGAAGCTGCTAATGAGGAGAGATACATAGTTTGCCAGTATGCAAAGAGCATTTCACAGGTCATTTCTTAAGTGGTGTTAACCAACATGCTAATAAGGCACGCTAGGTGGACCTGTTAGTGAATCTTTAATTTCCAATAGCAGAAGCAAACCCTAAATGATAAAATTCTTTACAGCTAGCTGCAAAAATACTTTTGCATAAATTTCCTAAATTTGCTCTTCTACAATATACACAAAAGCAAATGATATCCATTAGTTCAGCAGCAACTCAGCTTGGCCTTTTCAAGCTCGTTCTTAAAAAGCAAGATTGATTTAATGTTCAGTGACTTTTTGTGTAGAGGCTACCCGTGTGTAGTTGTGTTTTGTGCCTTGTGGGTGTTCTCCTGTCCCTCCAAACAATCCGGTGTAACCGATAGTGTCAGCTGAGCCGTGTGATCTATGGCTGGAGCACCGAGGCTGCTCCAGTGCTGCTGATGGAGGACTTGGGTTCTGGGATAGGTGTGACAGCTCTAAAGAAGGGAAAGCTATTTTTTTTTTCCCCCCCCAAGAAATTATTACAGTTCCCTTTAATTTACGTTTCATTGTGGACTGTTTGTCTTACTGCCTTTGATACCTTGTGTTGATCTGTTCTCTTGTTCTGCAGGTCTCATCAGTATCTTTGCTTTATGGCTGTAGAGTGTAATAACACCAAATGGACCTATCAGATATCAGAGTGATTATAATGAATGCTCAGCTCGGTTCTGGCTACAAATTTCATATGTTGTTGAGACCCCTTGTCTGTATGAAGACCTGAATTTCTTCCCAGAGAGTTTTTTCAGACTCGCTTCTGCCTCTGTCCAGTGTTACATGTATGTGACAAGCCTGTAAGTGCTTGTCAAGTAAGCTCTGAAGTTGAAGGTTCTTCTCCAAAGCTGGAAAGTCTTTCCCCAAAATGAACTTTGTCCCTGGCAGAAAACATGCTGTCTTGGCTATTTCCTTTGTGTCAGCAGGTCCTCTTGTAATAGTCTCAAAATTCATGGTGACTTTCTGCATCTGAGGTTCAGAGAGGCACATTGACAAATACTTGGGTAAGTTTACATCCAAGACCCAGGACATTGCTTTGGTCTTAAATACGGTTATCCTTTATCCAACTGAATTTGGGATGACAACAATAGTGGAAGTTCTCACCCATGGAGGGTAAAGATGTGCCAAAGCTTTTTGGGGAGCACCTATCAGTATAGTTTGATTATTTTTTATTTTATTATTAATTTTTTTTTTTTACAAAGAGTTGTTGGAATCCTTCTGGCAGCCCCATCTTGTATTTCTGCTGAATTCTGACTGTTTTGTCATCTGCATGCTACCTGCCATGTGGCACATTTCATATACTTGTTTGGCAAAGGAGAGGAAAATACATCCATGTTCTGCTTTAAAAATAGTGCCGCCGTCTGTAAGACCACTTGTGTTGTGTGGGGGGATTGCCGTGCTAACACTGTCTCTGGAGGCAGATTGATAGCTACAGAACTGCAGATTCGGGCTGTGTGTGTGTGAATCGAGTGATAAAACAGCCAAGAAACCTGAAAATTAATTCATATGTTCAATGTGAGTTTGCAGGGGAGGGAGGGGCTTTAATCTTTCGGATTACTTTTTGGTTAAAAGTTACCATTATTTCAGAGGAAGTTTAAGAACTTTCATGAAAAGCTGAGTTGACTCCAGTGAGTGAAAAGAGGTGGCTGAGATCGTGGGCACGTTTATCAGGAATAGAGGCTGTGTTTCTAATCGAGGGCTGTGGAGACCAAACCAGAAGCAAATAACTCTTGCTGGCAGGCAGCAGGACCAAGTTGCAGCATCAGCAGCTTCCTTCTTGTTCGCCACAGAGGGCAGGCACACAAGTGGTATTACTGCCATGTGTACATTGGTCTGTATATTCAAAGCCAGGGTGGTTTGCCAGGGTTGGCAAACATGAAGGTTTTTCAGTTTGAGACATTTCTTTGAGGTTAGTTGTGTCTCTGCTCCAGGAAGCTCAGTGTGCACAGATATGGACTTTTTTTCTTGTGTCCCTGGCTTCAATTTTCACTTCATTCATTCCATCCTGTCCCTTCTAACCCATCCCTCTTTTCTGTCACTGCTGTAATGAATTAATGATTTTATGTAAATGTGGTGTTTGATGGACTGAGGAGGTGTGCCTTGGGACTTGTTTAAGCTATCACATAGGAAATGCATCATCTGCTTCATGTTTTCTGCAATTGCACTCAGTTTTATTTTTGCTTTATTTGTTCTCCCTCTTCTCTAATTTTTCCTCCCACAGAACAGTTCTTTAAGCACGTTTACACCTTTTTCCTGGGTTTCAGGATTTAGTTATTTTATCCATTCTATCTCTGTGGCCTGCCCCCCTTATTTTCCACCCTAAATGTGAAGAAAAAAGCAACCATCCCTGCATTACATACCTGATTGCTATTCAGTTCCCAAGGGAGAGGCACTGGAAGCTAAATGCAAGGGCTGAAGGTCTGGGCTCTCGGGTTAGATTCACTGAATGTCACTAATTAGAGCAGAGTAGCCACTTACATATTTATTCATGTTTCAGAACAGTTGGTGAATCAATTGGGTGAATGAACTGGGGCACCTTCAGTGCTTCTTGTGCTGAATATGCTGAAGGACCAACCCTCAAACCTTGTATGATTAACCTCCAAGTCTGTTGATGTTGGTTCTTTGTGGCTTGCTGGTACAGACCAGTATGACTGTAACAAAACTTCTGTGTGACTTTTAGGTGATGCTTTTTCCACTCCCCTGTCTTCTGCTGTTGAAGAGGAGCTGATTCCAGCCTCTGAAACGTTTGCCCAAAATAAAAAAATTTCTATTCTGGTGAGGAGAAAAAATAATGTTGCTGTTAAGGCAATCCTCACCTTACTTGTAGTTAGTGGATTAATTTTGCCTAAAGCCTAAATTAAAATCCTTGTAGGGGACAAAATCAAGACAACGACCACTTGTGCCGATGCACGAATGAAAGAGCACAGAATAACCTCGCAGCACACGATGAATTTTTTTTTTTTTTTTAGGCAGTGCAGATGGATTTCCCCACAAACACCTTGAAGTGTTGCCTTTCACCAAAATTCTGTCTGAATTTAGCTCCTAATTGGTAATAGCTCGTTTGCATTCCCGGAGCAGGATGGTGACAGCCTCCCAGTCCCCCCTCGCTGGGAGATTTGCATTCCATCTGCTGTGGCTGTTGATCAGCAGCACACGCCGGCTACATGAGCAGTGCTTCTGGATGCTGCGGTCATCTGTTGCTGTCGAGTTCTCCTGTAAGGACACAGCCACAAAGCTCAAGCCACGCTTAGGGGAGTGGGAATAACCATTATGGGCTTTGCTCTTATGGGGGAGTTTGGCTGGAAGGTGCATTGTTGGGGTCCAGGTTTCCTGGAGCATGGGAAAAGCTTTCAGACACTTGGTGGATGAAGCTCCGAGCTCCTCCCTGCTTGCTGCTGCTTGGAGTGTTTTCTCTCCATTCTAGTGGTATCACCTGTACTCAAAATAAGGATCGGCCTTTAATTTAACAGGTTTTGCCAAGAAGAAGATTTCAACTCAACCATAGCTTCGAAGTGGGCAGTATCTTGTTCCCTGATGCTTGGCAAAGTTGTGTCCAGCACACAGGGCTCTTTAGGAAGATATCCATAGATGATTTATTCAAGTTTATTGAAAATACTATCATTCTGTCCATTTGCAAAGCTGATTCTGCAACTGGGACTTGAATTCAGGCTTTTTGCTGCTGCCACAAAAAGGGGTAAAATAGAATTAAATGTAGTGGCTCTGTAACATGTTCTTTGAAATGTAAATAAGGGGCGACTTAGGAAGTCAAGGCATTGAGTTTTTTACCCTCAGCATACTCCGAGTTTGTGCTTGGATGCAAGACCTTTCTGTTGGCAGTTACTTCTGCAGTTGGTGTATTCCCTTCCCACCAGGTTTTGTTCGGGGAAGCAATAGAAATTATTGAATGGTTCCTTTTGCCTTTTTATTTACCAAGTGCCAGCAGTAATGTGCATTGAGCCTGGGGGAAATGTGGAGTGGGGGGGGAAATCACATGCCTCTCAATCTTTTTCTTATTTGGGGTGCAAAAATCCTTCTCAAAAGGATTCATTCCAGTTCCAGTCTGGCAGGGATGCTCCTAGAGGAGATACCTGTGTGGTTTCTGGCTCGGGGCTTGTGCTCTGCAAAATGAAAACGATTAGCTTGGAAGACAGACAAACACAAACAAGTGCAGTCCTGCTCTCTGCTGCATTTTAATCTTAAACTAAAATTACCCCTGCAACACAGTAGCTCTGTTGAGGAGTTGAAGTGGGCATAGACTTTCAAATCAATCCCTTTGAAAGACCATCGTCTCTCCAGGAAGGATGTTTGGGCTGCAGCTTATTCTGTGTACTTAAATCATAGCAAAGCGGTGTCTGAGGAATGCTGCTTTTACTTAAACTGGTTTTAAACAAGCCCTTTAAGTGTAGGATTGAGGGCAAGGGATGCTCCCTGAAAGTGTGTTTAGAAGAAAACAACTCCCAGCTTGTGGGGACCTGCACTGTAGTAGTTCTGGTTATCTTGAATTTACCGCAGTGTCTCTGGGAATGCCTCAATCCGTGTTTTTTAATGAATATAGCAGGGTAGGGCTCAGCTGGGTGGCTGTGCACTGCGTGAGCAAGGAGGAATATAACCTTGGGTGGGCTTTGTAATGTTGTGGTGAGGATCCTGCAACATCTGTTGCTGTAATAATGTAAGAATTAAAGCAGAAGAATCACTGCCTTGAGTGGAGAAGCAGTACCTTAATGTTCATTTGCTGGTGTTTTAGTTAGACTTATATAATTTAAAAAGAAAAATGTTGTTTTAAACTGTGCAAAACATTTAGGAAGATGCTGTTGTAAAACATTTATGAGAATTTTCAATCTGTTCTGTTCCTGAATGTGGTCTGACTGTAAGGGGTGCCTTGGTAAAATGGCACAGAGCCACTCTTGAGCTTTGTGCTATTTCTCTGAGATACCTGAAAACCATATTTTTCTTCATCTGATAATTGCTTATTATTTTCTTGCTGTTTGCACTTTTTTATTTTACTAGTTAATAAGGAGAAATGAATTTGAATAGTGTTGGCTCCCTGAGGGGAAATTAAGCCATTGATAGCACGTTTGAAGTAGGTTTGTCTTTGTACCCTGCGTTCACTGAACTCCATATGGGGAACCTGTTGTTGGTTCTGCGTCATTTGTTTTGTCTTTCTGGTTGCTCTTAATATTAATTGAAGTCTTTCCCAAGACACAGTTCTGTTAATCTTCCTTTTGTCATTTCCCTCCTCCCCCAGCCCCCAATATCCCCAATGAACACACTCTCCTGTGTCTGAAAAGAGCTTTGAAAGTACCATTGTTGTTTTTCTAATGTTGAATGGTCCATTTATTCACCTGTTTTGGTTTGGTTTTTTTACCATCAGTATTTGTGTTTCTATTTGTTTGCTTAACTTCCGAATTTTGTATGCGCTGTAATTGTTATAAGGATGCAAATAGTTTCCTGGAGTGATGGGTATAGGTCTCTTATCAGCTCCAATTATGCAAAATGTTTTCAATTAGCTGTAATTCCCTTCTCTGCCTCCCCCCAGACAAACAGAGCTGAGCAGGGTCTCTCTGGTGTGCTGTGCAGGAGCAGCCTTTTTCTTTCTACATCTCATCCTGTCCCGGGAGCGTTAGGATCAAGAAGCACACTCTGCTACTTGTGTTTTTAAAAAGTTAAAATACTCCTAATCATACCATTTCCCTGCAGGTTTTCACTGCTGGCAACTTA
Source organism: Acropternis orthonyx (assembly GCA_035583155.1). Classification (NCBI taxonomy): domain Eukaryota; kingdom Metazoa; phylum Chordata; class Aves; order Passeriformes; family Rhinocryptidae; genus Acropternis; species Acropternis orthonyx. Next base: position 29,775,040 of record JAWWEU010000005.1, on the reverse strand, counting down.
AAGGAGATACTTGCTCTGTCTTGAGATCCTCACAATTTTGCCAGTGGCAATGGAAGCAAAGGGCTGTCCTGGTCCTTTTCCTTGAGCTTATCCCTTATTTTGCAAAACCATAGCAAGTAATAAAGTGCTTTTCACAGTACTGATAACTACCAAAGCAAGATGCTTTTTTAGATGGACTAATGTGATGGCTAAATGTGAAATGGTAATTTCTGTGATGCCTTTGCAGAGAACAGTTGCCAGGAACTGACTAAAATGTTCCTGTAAGCCTTGAGATGGTTCTGGCTCTGAGGTTTCCACCTCCAGGTCTAGTGGAAGGTGTCACTGCCCATGGCAGAGGGGTTGGAACCAGATGGTCTTTAAGAGCCCTTCCAACCCAAACTGTTTCGTGATGGTGATGTACAGTGACAGAGGACAGCAAGGAGAAAGCGGAGGAGTTTCCTGAAAGAAATAGTTGTCATATGGAGGCTTTATTGAAAGAGTTTGAAGCCATGGGGATGGTGTTTGCTTAGGTAATGCAGAGAAGAGATCCATGCCTTTCTGCCTCACATGGAGAAGATTCCCATGTTCAAAACCAGTCCTGACTCTGGTTTGCCAATGAATTACTGAATTATCTGCAGCAGGATGAAATAACTCTGGATAGAAATACCTTCATCCCTTGTAAGAAGTATTTTGAACCCCTCTAAACGCCACCTCTGTAGCTGGAGTACACTTTTCTCCCTGTTCTGCCTTAAACTGAGCTTGCTGCCTGTTCTAGGCCTATTCTTGGCCACTGATTAATGCTCTCTGCCTGACAGAATCCATCAAGGAACCGAGGAGGTTGAGACTGACCTTTTCCAGTGCATCATTTTGTGTTTGGGCAGTTGCACCAGAGCAGCTGAGATTGCAGGGACTCAAAAGAAGTGCTTGAGTCCAAAGTGAGGTTTTGTAAAAACTAATTTGATGCCTCTACTTCTGTTTCTTATCAGTCTAGAAGCGTTTGTGTGGGTCAGGTTTGTGCAGGTATTTAAGCCCTCTCCAAGGAAAGCAGGCTGTTGGACTTCTGGACTTGGTCCTACAGCACCTGGACAGGGCATGGTTTTAATGCTGAAAGAGGGCATTTCCTAAAGGTCTCAGAGTGTGTGTCCTGCTGGTGACCACCTGCAAATCCTGATGAAGAGCAGAACTGCTGAGGCTATGTGACTCTCAGTTTGGGTGAGTGTGGTCAGAGTGCAGTGGGTGGTGGTGCAGCACAGGTGATCTGCTTGTCACGCTGCATTTGCAGGGATGGCTTCATCCCTGGGGAGATGTTGATAGTATCTAGGTCTCTTGTTTCAGGATAAATTAGCACCTTTCTTGTAGGATTTGCTCGTGCAGGACCTGATTTTTTGCCATCAATTTAAAAAGAAAAATAAAAAATGTGCATATACAGCGTAAAAAGTGATATTTGGTGGAGAGAGGAAAAGAGCGGGGGAGGAAGCACTGAAAGAACAAGACTAAAATTCCATTTCACAGTGATTCTGCCCTGCCTTTATCTTGTTTGTCAGGTATGTGGGTGACAGGTTAAGTCTGTCATGTATATATGAACTGTGCTCAACCTTTTTGAGTCCTTTTCTGGGGAGATGATTTTCTTTTTACTCTGTACATCACTGTCATACCAAATATCACCTGCACTGTGGGGTCTGTGAGCAAAGGGAAATGTCCCAAAGGGAATATATGGAAGCTTGGACCTGTTGCATCGTGAGTCATGTGCAGAGCACCTTTGATGCAGGTAAGACAAATGTTGCTGCAGTCACTGGTGTAATGCCACGTGGCAGTGAATTCTTAGTTTGCTTTGTTTCCCAATGTATTTCTTCTTTTAAGCACTTTACAGTTTTACAATAAAAATATCTATTTGATGGAGCAACCTGCTCTAGTTAAAGATGCTCCTGCTCGTCGCAAGGGGATTGGACTGTATGGACTTTAAATGTCTCTTCCAACCCCAAACTATTCTGCAATTCTGTGATTTCTATTTCTATTCAAAATAGCTAAAAGCGTCCTAAAATGTCGCAGAAATGTTTTGGGATCAGTTGTGCTGTGGTACACAGAACTAGCCAGTTTGCATCCAAGACAGGGATGGCTTTTCCCCGTGGGAGAGTTTGAGAAGGGGAGACTGGAGGGAGGCACACGAGCTGCTGGAGCGTTGGCAGGAGCTGAGGGGCTGCTGAGGGAGGGACCAAAGCTTGAACGTGCTCAATCTGTTTAACAAATAATTGAGACATTTACTGTGTACTTATCAAGGGTTACAGGCACGTGATTCCAACACCAGTGAGCTCTGTTGGCTTCCCCACCGTCTCCTTGTCAGCTGAGCTCTGGGGTAATGCCTTTAGTCATCTCGCAGCACAGGATAGATGTGAGTCCAAGCGGGTGATTTGTTATTCCAGTTAAATCAGTCCAACAGGTAACTGCTGCCAGAGGGGGAATCTCCCTCTTGCTCCCTCCTCCCTCTGTGCAAGGAGCTCTTTCAGAGGACTAAACCACAGGAAACTAGTTTATTGATCAATTAGGTTTTTAGTGCTTTTCAGTACTAATGCTGAGTAGTTCTCTAAATACCAGATTAACTTCCTGAACTGGTATACTGTGGGCTTGGATGAGCAGCAGTAGCAGAGCAAGGAAAGGACATCATGTGTGTGGCTGTCCTTTATGTCCTCTCTCAGACAAAACTGCTGCTGAAGTTCCCTGTCACTCCATCTCCATGCAATTTGCCTAGGAAGAAAAATCTTTATCTAATGATACAAGACTTAAAAGTGCACTTTATCAACATCCCTTTAACTGGCTGTAATTTCAGTTTTATTTTAATTCTTGTCTTGTTTTTTGGTTATGTCAGATGTTCTGATGGGTTTTGTGCAGTTTTAATGAGAAGGTAATTGTTATTGCTCAGTAAAATTCTGGAAATAAGACTACTAAAACTGGAGGCTCAATAAAAGGAACATAAACAGTCACTTTATTATGAGGCTTCATGTCCTCACAGAAACCTTCTTTTCTTGATTAAAATATTCACAATATTGCATTTACATCCTTCTTGATAAGTATGAATGCACATTAAAAAAGATTAAAAAGTTTCATCTTATTTCTCTTTCCATGCCAATGAAATACGACCTTCATTCAGGATATGGGGCGGGGAAACAGCATTTGTAGGTTTTAGGATGAGGGATCTCTGCTGTATTCAGCACTGAAGTATTTGAGTTTCCTTTGATTGCCCCTTTCTGCTGCACTTCCAGCCTTCATGGGATTCCATGGTGGTGTCCCCGTGGAAGTCCCCAGTGTTCTTTAGGGGCTGGCACAGATCTACACGACTGGGGTTGTCTTCCCTTCCTTTTTGTGGAGCCTACACGTGTATTTGTTTAAATGATGCTTGGCTAAAAATTCAGGAGCTCTAGTAGTTGTCCTGATAGTCAGCAATGGGTTTGCTGAGTTCCTTGAGTTTTGCTATGCTGAAGGGAAAGGTGGAAAAGGTAAATACTAGGAAAAACTTCAATTTGAACTCTGAGCCCCTGGTTTTCTATCAACAGTTGTGGTCTTGGTTTTCCATGCTGCTCTGTGCTTTGGTTTTGTATTTATCTTCTTGGTTTAAGGACCAAATTGGGCGATTTAGGGAAGTGTCCTATTTCCATCCATGTGATTTAGCAGAAGGAAGGTTTTTCAGATTGTTTTGTGGCTGTATAAAACACAGCTGTACTATTTTATTTAAGGTCTGTTCACAGTATCTTAAAAGCATGAACAGATACTGCTAAGTTTTTAGTTTGGTGGCCCCACCTTTGAAGAGGAGGAAAAACTATCATCTCAGATAAAACTCTAATGAAGAGCTCTCTTGATAGAGGGAATGGACGGCAGTGCTGAACTCCTGTCTCCTGTAGCATCAGCCAGAGGTGCACAGGCCAGTTCAAGCACCTTGTCCCTGGAGCATCTCTGCTTTGCTTGACTTCCAGTGTGTCAGGTGTGGTGTGGCTTTTGTGCAACCATAATTGCTGCTGTCTTGTAATTGCTCTTAATGAAAGCCAGGACTCGAGGCAGCAGATGAGCAGCTTGAGGAACGTGCAGGTGCGTTGTGTAAGTAGGGAATGTCCCGGTGTGATCCTGGTAATTCCACAAAGCTGTGGAATCTGTTTGCAACGCTGGTTACTTGTCTAAACTGAGCATTCATGGCCCAAACAGGTTCTAGGATGCACCAACTGCGTAGCTCAACCCTGGTGCTCTCCATTCCTTGGAGTCTGGTAATGGTGAAATGTCATCTGGACTCTGAGTTCCTGTTGGCTGTCTTTTCTTCACCCTGAAGCATGTGGCAGTATTTCTGATCAAGCTTACCGGGAAATGTTTGCAAAAACACATATTGATTCTTTACTTTCCTTCTTGAAAACAGAAGAATTTGAAGCTTGTTGTTAACAAAGGAAAGCAGGTATTGAGAGTGCTGTCCCCTGTGTGATGGCTCCTGGTTGTCAGGACCTGGCTCCATGTCTGTCATCCTGCATTACCAATATTTCTGTGGTAGGTTTTGAAATATTATTTTGAAATACTATTAGGCATTTGTGCATTTATTTATTTTTTCTGTCACTAGCTGTCCCTCAAATCTGAGGTACCATGCAGGTTTTGTAATTCTGCTGGGAATGTTGATTCTCCTAATGGTACAGAAGTGAAGCATCATAAAGGTGTTTAAGCATCGTGGTCACATATAGCTGACAAAGATTAGTGCCACCTTCCTTACTTGCCAAAGGACTTCCTATGAGTGCTGGATGCTTGTTTAAGGAGGTGAACCTGTAGAACAGCTGTGCAGCTGCCCTGTAGACCACAAAACCTGCCACAGAGCTCGCAGCAGCCAGCTGGACAACAGCTGTCTCCTCACATCTGGCTACTGCATTGCCTGGTTTTTCTGCACCTGAAGGTCATCCCAGGATGCTGTTGTTGCTTTGGAATCTATGTTTACCGAGTCACAAATATAAATAATTTCTAGTAGACACTTGGTTGGATGTCTGGCTTGTAGGCATGTTGTGGAGCTTGCTTTTTCTTTCCAGCTAAATAAACTAGCTACAAAATTCTGGCTGGTTTCCTCGTAGGATTTCAGTGCTACAATCTAAAAAATAAGGAAGAGCAGAATTTTTACTGACCTGAAAAAAATCGCTATTTTTAAAGGTATTTCGAAATAGATTTTGTTCATTCTGGGTTAGTTGGTAAAAACAACAGAATGGTGAACCAAAACCTGAGAGAACTTGTGTTGATGTCCTGCAGCAGTTCTTGCCTCCTCCTTCTCCTGCCCACATATAAGGCCCTGCATGTGCAGGCAATACCAACCTTATTTGCTACATGAGTGGTCATTTTTTATTGCTAGATTTAGGGAAATAATTTAATAACCAAATCTAATTAGGGCTAAAATATTCATTAAGTGGAGAGCTGATCAGCTCATATGTGATGGTTCAGGAAAGCAGATATAGCCTGCTATGATTTTTCTTAACATTTTATTTAGTGCATGAAGCTTCTTTCTTGCTGATTTTGTAGTGTTTTAATCTGAGGTCCACTTTCATCTGATGGACAAAATTCAGAGAGAGATATACGCCATTACGTGTGCAATTTGCAGCTCAGATGTTAAGGTGGAATAACATGAACATAAATTTGCAAGCAGAGGTGTCTTTCTTCCTGTAGCAAGATACATCCTAGGAAGAAATTTCTATATTTGTACTTAAAGCACTTAAAATTATGTACCAGGAAACGTCTCTATGCCACAAGATTGGACATGAAAGTCCATGGTGAGCAATTAATTTATTGGAAGTTTCAGTGACTGATCCAATTTGCAGCTGATCCAAGTGTGGCTTTCTGTTGTGAGGAAGGGAGCTGCCTTGTGCGAGAACCTTTCCTCTGGAAAAATACCCCAATAAGCACAAGGATGACTCATTAGGAGTGCAAAGGTAATCTTAGTCCTTGCATTTATGAACTGCACAGTTTGATTTTTAGCTGTAAAATTTCACTGTGTAGAAGGCTGGGGAACCACAGTCATAGAACTGTCAAGGGTGCTAGAAAATTGTGATGGTTGAGTAGACAAGACAAAGCTGGTGGGATTTTGGAGGCAGATGCATTTTCATTATAGTGCCCCACTTCTGAAGAATGTTGAGTGGTGAGAGAAGTGGCCTTTTCTTCTTTCTTTTTCCCTAATGTGCCACTGGGCCTAGAAGTGTAAGCAGTTGCTGTCTTTATAAACCTGGGAACAAGAAAACTGTCTTTTAAATCTTGTTAATTTTTCAGACCACTGTTCCGTTGTAAACTTAGTTAAGCCCTGGGTACAGAGTGTGGGAATTGTTAAAAATTTACTGTGGTGCTGATGTTAAACATGTGATCATCTGTTCAGTATAATTTGATGTGTTTAATGCCAGTGTTGAGTTTGATTTTCATTTTTATTTCACTGACTACATGTCAGAGCCCTACTCATAAATGAAATTGCCTCTTCTGAAGTGTTGAAATAACATTACTCAGATAAAGCTGTTTTGTGGCAAACAGAAGGTGATTCAGAGAACTGCACCTGTGTTGATCTCATAAACAAAGCTAATTAATCTTTTTTAATTAAATGCCCTTTAAAATTCAGCATGATTAAGACTAAAGGATTTTTTTAAAAGTGATTACTTTTAGAGGGCACTGCTCTTAACAAAGCAAACTTTTTACCGTGTATGTTCTTGCAAGGGAATGAATAAACAGAGATGCCTTGGGATGATGATCATTTGTTTATATACTGCAGCTGAAAAAAATGAGAAATTAAATGAGCAGTTGAGAGAAACACTGAGAAATGAGTGTTTGGGACAGCACGGGACTGTAATTTGGATGTTAATTTTTCAACTTCAGGTTCCGTTTTAGGTGTGCCAACATCTGAGCTCTCTGCAAACCAGAAAACGTGGGACGGGGGGAAGTATATTGAGGCTGCTGCTGCTTTGGGTTTTGCAAGTAAAAGCAAGAGCCTTTCAGGCTTCCTGTGTCTTTTTTATTCATGACAGGCAATCCATAGGAACATGAGGTCAGGAAGCTGCAATATTGATCAGACTCTCTTCTTGGCAGCCTTGTCTGTGGCAACTCCGCGGAGCTGAGGGTAAATGGAGTATTAGGGCTATAGAAATAGAACAAAAGGAAGGTTACTGCTGGCCCTTCTTGGCAGCAAGAGCTGGATGCCTTTTAAAAACAGCCCCTGTTGTCATGGAGCTTCCGAATCCAAGGCCGGGTTTCTGGCACCGCGATTTTTCTCATGGCAAAACGCGTTGTCCTGTCCCAGCCTTGGGGGGGGAAATAAATTAATAAAGGCAGTAGCCTTGGCAGCACTGCGCTATTATTGCAGCTAAATGACTGAACTGCAGTGGGAAAAGGACCAAAGGGAAACCTTTTCTTCACAGAGGATTCTGATTTTTTTTAAGGCTGGCATCCACCCTGGTCTGCAAAATATCTTTTATAAGGCAGCGTTTGACATTTGGAGAAGGATCTTGAATGGCTGGTGTAGAACTTGCTTTCCTCTGAGTCAGCAGTGTTTTGGGGTTGAAATAGAGACCTGAATTCCTAATCTCAAGGTTTTTGGAAAGGCTTCCAGTAGCAGTTGGTTTGTCTTTTAAAGCCCAGTTTCCTTGTCTAAACTTCAGGTTATAGTCAAACTGTTCCACACACTTAGTTATCATTTTTTGAAGTGATCTATGAAACAAGATATTTATTGATTTATTTGGCACTGGTTATGTTAGTTTAACACTGTGTTGCTTTACTGAGCTTTTTGCTATCTTAAAAGGTGATGTTTTGGTTGTGTAGAAATATTCATGCTTGACTTTATGGGCAGAAAGTATAGTCCCCTCCTGACGAGGTGGGGGGGGGGGGGGGGGGGGGGGGGGGGGGGGGGGGGGGGGGGGGGGGCGCGGGGGGGG
>JAWWEU010000005.1:29688537-29767051 GCA_035583155.1 Acropternis orthonyx | reverse complement strand
GACGTCAGATGGGATGAAATACCTCACTGGTCACTTAAATCAGCTGATACTTGTCCCTAACCACATGACCCATGAAACTGGGGCCTAGCTAAAACTAAAACCTTCATCTGAGTTTTTTGGGATTTATCAAACCCATCACAGTAATTAATAAGCATAATGTTGGTGCCTTTAGTTGCTATAGAAACCGTTATTTGTTTAGCTTCCCCTGAGGATTTTGAGCAAATCTGCAGTAAGTTTGACCCAGCTTTATCACCTTTTCATAGTCTTGAGTAAAATAAGTTATGACTCCTGGGAGGAATGTTTGAATTTCTGTCTATGAGCAAAATTCTACAAATCTACATAGCAATTTGTCCCTATAGACTGCTACCAAATGTATTCTCAAGACCTTATAAATTATATCACCCAGAGGAATAGTATTAGGCTTTCTTTCATTATATGGAAACAATCAGTGTTGGTAATTTAAATGTGGTTTGTTTAAGCTTCCTATTAATTTGGAAATACTTTAAAATACAGACACTGAGTTGCTAGAATAAACTAGCTGAGATCAAATGATAAGAAGTCAAGGTTGGACACAACTTATCTTCCCTGGAATGGAGAATACAAGAATGCCAACATTAATGAATGTATTTTAATAATGAAAGAATTTTATTCTTGTAACACCCTCCAATGCTGTGAACTTTAAAACATCTGGTCCACATCAACATATGAGCAATGAGTTTTGCAAGCAGTTCTTGATATTTTAAAAGTATATGTGGTATACAAATGCATATGTCAAAGTTCGTACAGTGCACAAACATAATCCAATATGGTGGGGAGGTAGACAGAAAAACTGTTGGCTTTGAGAGTGACAGAGGAAGGCCGTTCAATGTATAAACCACCATCATGAACTGGAACTCCTCCCAAATGAGTGTCCCAACATGTAGGTTAGAGAGCTTTGCTCATATACAATAAATCTTTAGCCACGCTGATATAACTTTAATTGAAGGGAACTAGAGAATCTCCCAGACCAATCTAATACATCACACTGCCTAAAGTTTTGCACACTCATGAGATCTGTATTAAAGTACCAAAATACTGAACTACAGAGATACACAAAGGAAAACTGATGGCTCCTTTCAGTGTGGCCGTGCTCTGAAACAAAGTGTAGCACTGAATTTTTCTGCATCTGATGTCATAGAGAAGATCTCTTTGACACTATGTCTTATGAAAAGTATGTCAAAGAATCAGTTTCCAAGTTTGGGTGAAACATATATGAGATAGTCACAGAACTGTTGAGTGTGGTAATAAAAGGACATCCAAACAGGCTCCCACACAGTTAGTAGCAGCCAAGGAAGTGGCTGTAAGGAGATGCCTGCTTCTGCTTGCATCCTGTTTTTTGGACTCTGTACATTTCAGCCTGGATTTTGTAGCAGAATCTGTGTCTGCCACCACATCTTGAAATCAGAAAATTTTACATTTAGTAAAAAATAAGTATGTTGTATCTATGTGTGGAATCAAAACCATTATGTTATGGGCATGTAAATGTATTTAGGAGTGGTCAAGGTTCTGTAAGTAAAAGGACTGATGGATAATGTCCTCTTGGACAGTATTAATACATGTTAATAAAAAGGAGTCATAACAATAAAAAGGAAAATGCTATCCTTACAAAAGCTTTATTAGTTTCTCATTCCTCTGTCTTTTCTCTAAAATGAGATCTTGACAGAGGAGATTATTTGGGTATTGCTCTTAATGGGCTTTCAAATATGCCATTATTAGGAAATGTAATGAAGTTCCTCCCCTGTGTCCAATTCACTTTTATTTGTTTATTTTAGGCATGCAGAAAGGGCTGAAAGTTTTGCCCCTGTGAACTTTATGGAATAATGGATCATTTCCTCTACTTGTTTTCTTTTTTTGTTATTTACAAAAGGAGAACAACTTAGTAGACATTCTGCAAAGGCCCAGGGATGTCATTATGTCTATTGCTATTCATAATTGGATATCTCCATGTAATTTAAAACTATTAATGAATAAAATATAACAGTACAAGTAAACAAAACATTTTTATGAGATGGTAACAACTCTTCAGAGAACAGTTGTTATTTCTTGATGAAAATATTCATTGTGTTTCTTCAGGGTATTTAATAACAAGAGTGAGGGAAAAAGAAAGTGGAAGAGGTCAGGGCATGATCGATTTTATGTGGGAACAGTCAATATTTTTAAAGACTCAGTGATAATCTCAGAATACAGAGCTCCAGAGCTTTTGCTTTTCTTTAGGACATTCTTTTACCAATGGTATGACCTGCTACTATGGATATCCTCATTTGTTTCAGATGTTTTCTCTAGTGTCTTGTGGGGGTTTTTTTACAACATTGGAAAAGTGAAATAAAATATATGTGCCCATGCTGTATTGCAAAATAGCACTAAGAAGTTTCTAAGATTATCTTTGCCAAAAGACATAAAGAAACATGAAATAAGGGTGGTGTTCATATATTGTAATGGTCAACTAGGATGTGTATGTTATCTACATGCATTATGACATACATGATTTATTTCAACAAAATGACACAACTTGGTTTAAGTCCCTATTTGCCTTTAAGAGATTTGGAGAGTACTTTCCACCTTTACTTTGGAAAGGTAATGAATTCTTTCAGATCTATTTACTCTTTCCACTTTCTCTTCTTAGGACATTTATTTGCTACCTATTATGGCAATAATTTGAGAAACTGAACATAAGGGAAGTAGCAGTGAGCAGAAAATTTATTGTGGAGCCTCAAAGTTTTATTGGTCTGGAGCTGAGAAAATAAGGAGTGTAGCACTGGACAGAGGCAATGCTTGTGTTTCTTTAATCCTATGTTAGGTGCATGGCTTATTCCTTCATATATGTAAAAAAACTTAAAACTACTTTACACTTAACTCTTGTACTTCACTGTAACCTAACTATGCTGACAGGAGAACATGTACTGAAATTACCCCCTGTCCTCCTGCAGTGTTCTCTCTACAAAGAAAAAATTATACCATCCACATTTTTCAGAGAAAATCTGTAGAACTGCATGAAACTGTATGTTGGTTGGTCAGTGATGACAGTGTTGTTCAAACTGACTGAAGAATATCAGGGAATGACATCCCACATCAATTACAGTTCACTTGCTATTGAGCAGCATGAAGTATTCCTTGAAGAGATTTGAATGGGTCTTGAAAGAGAAAATACAAATCCCTAACTCTTTCAAGGATTCAGAGATAAATACTTTAAATCTATAAGGTAACAGTTTTAAGCCATAACTGACTTCCCAGAATTTTATGCATAATAACTACACAGTGACTAGAATGAACTCTGTTTTGCTCTTCCCACTTGGGGCTTGGGATTCTACAGGAGTTGCAAGGCTCAGTTTTACCATGCCAAAGCTGTTTTGCACACACCCTTTTAAACACATAAAAAAAAAGAAAGTTGTACAGGAAAAGCTCCCGAAAGAGCTTAGGAGAAAGGCTGCAATCATTGAAAAAGAATGGGAAAATAGAAAACAAGATCCAAAAATAGGTAGGAATGCAATTATACAAAATCTTTAAAGTCAAGCTGGAAAGCTTCAAATTCCTATACAAACAAGGGGAGTTGGGGAATTAGTTAAATTAGGCCACGATATAATCTATGTAAATAGGAGTAGATGAGACCTGCCAGGATTATTACTCATGAAAATAAATTATTATTTCATCCAGCAAAGCAAATTATATGAATCCAAACCTGATACTTATGAAATAGAAACCAAGTATAGCATTATAACACCAAGGAATTTTGCCTTTTACTAACATGAATATGTAATTGTGACACCTCTTTTTATAAAGTTCTTTCTAAGAAAATATTTTTTTATTCTATAACAATGAAACACACTCATGTAATCTAGAGGAATCAATAATGGAGAAACAAGAGAGTAATTAAGTAAAAGAAAAAGAAAAAGGAAAGGCAAAGAAAAATCATAAAGATTCCAGCATGATACCAAATAAAAGTGTTTGGGGTCAGGTCTCTCCCAGTATGGGAGTTTAACTCATTGATCTGTTTTACTCTGTGAGGCACTTTGGTGTTTTCTCTGGTTGGACTTAATGAAGGAGTCGAAATATGTGATCACATTCAAGATCAATTCATAAACAGAAACCAATGTATTTGTGTTTAGGTTGATGCCAACTAGAAGAATATTTTACCTTGCATTACAGAGTAATTAATAAAATTAAACTAGAGAAATGTTTTCCTTTTTTTAGTTAGCTTATTCATTTTTCACATAAATGAGGCCAAGAAATAGGTCATGGTATATTTAAGTAGTAATGAGGACAAACCAGGAATCCGGATGAACCACTTGTCATTGATATTAGGGAACCTGATACAAATAACAGACCCTCAAGGATCCTAAGTGGAGAGAAATGTTATCCACACTGCAATCTTGGGGTGAAGTTAAATCTCTTGTTCTTTTGTTTTCTCTCCTTCAACTTTCTCCTTCTGTATCCTTCTTCCTTTTTTACTTCTTTTCCTTCTGTTTCTCTCTGAAACTCTTTCTTAAAATAAAAAAACCCCTCTGTCTTAAAATTTTATCATCAATGAAAAAACCTGCATCCAAACCTCTTGCTTTTCTCCTCATTTTAAGATGTGTGAGAGTTTACCCAAACTATGTCTTTTTCTATCACTCTACATAGGTCAATACAGACAAATATAAATAGCCTAAAATATTGAAAGTTATAGTTTGAAGACAAAAAAGAAGACTTGAAAAGAAAATATAAACATAATTTGATGGTAAGAATTCCTTGGTGGTTACCTGTGAAAATATTCAAGGTAAAAAGTACCCTTGATTTTCTGTCTTTTTAAATATTATTTGGATGTGCTTTCTCAGAGTATCTTACAATGTGTTAATTTTGGCATCCTGAGAAAAATTACTTAAAACATACCACCTTCAGAAAATTAAATCTGGTGTATGTGGTACATCACCATATTCAGCTAAAAATCTTTCCATCTAATATAGTTTTATTTTCTTATTTATACTTAATCATTGGTCAATTAAGCAGGTAAAAGATCTTCAGATCCATTTTCATATCTCCAAAACTACTTCCGTTGTATAAGAGTTTGGCTTTCTTGGGAATTACTTAGATCTATATGCATACAACGTTAAGCTTAATTTTTGTGGAAATTACTTCAACAAATTTTCTTGTTTTTTTTTTTTTTTTTTTTTTAAGACACTAGTTATGACAAGTCTTTCATTAGCTAGAGAGAAAACCAGTCCATGTTATGTTGCCATTATACATTATTTCCATTGAATACATATTTCAGTGTAATTCAATGATACCTCAGTCATAGATATCATTTGGAGTGGTTATAACAATGAAAATCAAATATTTCTTCCATCATCTATATTTATTCATGTGACACTGAATTCTTTAACACTTATTTCCGCTCAGAAATGTTTCTATACCTGTTCTTTAGATGCAGTCATTTTCCTTACAAAAGTGTTAAGGGAGTTCAGGAAAACTGCCAAGGTTTACCTCCAGGTTTCAAAGTCACCTTTCCTGTGTGGAGTAACTGGAATGGCTCAAAACCTTTGGGACACTAAAAATAATTTTGCTGGTATTCTTGGCTGTTTACCAAAACAAAACATTTATTTTGTATATGCAGAAATTTCCCAATAACAAATTATTTTCAGCTATGGTTTTTCATCAACGCCACAGAGAGAAATTAAATTGAATATGTCTATGGCCATACATATCACCTCTTGAAGTATAGCTGCTTTAAGGCAAGTACTTAGTGAACAGTATCAAAATTATTGTGACTATTGGACTAGATTTCCCTCTTGTTTTTTGATTACTCTGCATATTGTCCCTGTAAGCTGTGCCCTCATCAGTAATCATATTTGTTTGCAGTTTACAAGCCTTTACTAGGGAAATAGATAGATGGGTGAGAAGGACTGAGAAACATGAAGATCTAAAACAATCTTTTTCAAGGCCTTGGGCTTGTAAACAGTTCTAACATGCAGATCAAAATAAGATGTTTGTTTAAAGTCTCTATGGATCTGCTCCAAGGCATTCTTCTCATGCATGACATGGTTTGGGACACAGTTCTGCATGAACAGCACTCTCTCTACACACATCTGAGGTCATTTGCTATCAACCTCAACAATGAGTATGCCATATGTAATAGAAAAGTAATTCTCTCTGCTTCTGTTTTTTCCTCAAAATGACAAGGATCTCATGACAGCTCGTCTAAAGGAGATGTTATTGCCTCCTCCTTTGAAGTGGTTTATAAGCTGAGGAGACAGAACTTCCTTTCTCCCTTTCTCACAGATAAATATACACACAGATATAAACAACATTCGTACTAATTTAAGCTTATGAACAGAATTTAAACAGGACACAAAACTGAAGTCTAGCCTCTCAAATTTTAGAAAAACTATGATCTGCTGAAGGACTGGGTGTTTCAGTGCTAGTACCAAGGTGGCTTTTTAAGTCTTGCAGAAGGATTTTCTATCTGCCTAATTTAAGTGCTTAAGTTTAAGTGAACTAGATTTTCTTGTGAATAGTTGAAATACATGTAATAATGTTGCCTTTAAGGAACTGCTACTAGACACCTACAATTTGAGTTTAAGGTGGATACTTATGTTAGATTGGATCATATCATGGTTGTTTGGGGGGGTTTTTTTGTTTGTTTTTGGGTTTTTTGTGTGTCCAAGGTTAGGTTACTGGAAATCAGGAAACAGGTCAGCAGCAAGGTTTGTAATACATGCTTCTAAGCAGCTGGTTGTTTACATGAAATAAATGTAAAGGAATAAATGAACAAAAGAATATAGTAATCAATCTACTTCATCTTGGAGGAAAATCCAACTATTTACTCTTTTTGACAGAAGTTGTTGCCTTTTTTTCCTCAAGACTGCAGAACAAAATGTAGTTGTGAAAAAGGACTTATCATTAACACAGATATTTAGACAGAGTACTGAGAATGAAAAGCTTCTACAGCAGATCATCTGATATCTTGTCATTCTGTCACCTGAGAATGACAGCCTGATAGGTTGTAGCAAAAGGCAAGGAAATTTCACTCTGAAAAACATCAGCAGCCCTCATACATCTGTTAATTAAAGCAATCTGCCAGTGTTCCTCTTAGGCATTCAATGAATCAATGTTAAGCTAACGTGACACATTTTCACTGCTCTGTAATAGAATTGGAGGTAACACATTTATTTATCAGGTGGCACCAATCTACACTTCACTGTCTGAGGAGGGGGTTTGATTGTCATACTATCACTGTCTGGTCTAGGTGTGATGCACTGAAGATTTTCAATCTGTTTCAGTGAAGTTATAAAAGAGCATGTGGTCCACATGTTTCTCCTGGAACACTGAAGCACTGTTTGTGCCTTGGATTTGGTTATCACTATTTTTGCTTTATATTTTAACAGAACTGGAGAGGAACAGTTGCAGGCAATAGATCTTCAACAAAAAGATTTCTTCACTCTGATTCAGTCACAAGGCAGGGTTTCATACAAATTTCTATTTCAGTTCTAAAGTAGGGCTCATGATTCTGACATTTTGCTGTATTTTCAGCAATAATAGCTGGTATCAAAAAAGTACTACTTTACATGACTGATGACAAGAATGTAATTTGAGGGACTTACATTAGGTGCCTTTACTCCTAATTGTTAATCCTCAGAGAGGTCTGTAAGAATAAAAATTCAAGTTCAGTATGTTTTCAAAAAAAACTGCAAAGCATCAATTTAAGGAGAGTATTACTGGTAAATGCTAACATAGAATACAGCATATAAACAAAAAGCAATGGGATAGAAACATTACATAAAAGAAACACATAATAATGACAATACTTGAATAAACCAAACAGAATGACTGAAGATGGAAGTTCTAAGATAGTAAGAAACACTTTACCAAGGCTCTCAGTGCACCAACCAGCTCTGCAATTTCTTCCCTCACTCAGGGGTTTGACTGCCAAGACCATTATTGGACGGGAATAGCAGTATAACCTTGGATCAGACTATTGTAAAAATTAGCAAGGTTACGGTAAAGAGCTGCAAGAAGTCTTGTGGAGTCCTAGATCATTGGCTTAGAAGATGCACTTACTCACAGGCCCTTGCCCTTGCCTGAGTTACATATTTGCATCTCTATTACCTTGCTGATTCTGATCTTGCTTTGCTGAGGCTCGACCTCAAACCTCTACTGAGTTTGTCTGGCAGTCACTAGGCTTTTGTTTGTCTCTGGTTACAGGCCCCAAATCTGTCTTGCTTCACTTGTGTGGTCTGAGGGGCGAATCTGCCCTGCTGTCACCCTGAGCTTCCAGCTCTCCCTCCTTTGCTGAGCGATTTTTCCTTGCTGCTATCAGCCATGATAAGAGGTTTCCAGCCTGCTATGAATGACACTCACTAAGGCTTCACAGAGAACTCTATAGGAGCAAGTAAGTGCCACCCAGGTGGAAAACCCCTCATGTATATGACACCAGTGTCAGCAGACCACTCTCACAAGACAAGGCTGGTGTTAGTCTGCAAATGCTAATGCAGAAGAGCATTAACACTGATAGATAAGCAGCTGTATCTGATTTCATTACTTAATCTGCAGGAAGACAAGATGCAACTTCAGTGTAATTTTTTTTGCAGAAGATAGTCTAACGCCAAAGGAAAATAATAAGCAGTGCTTCTACCATTTCTTACTGATCACTATTTTACATGGTTATTCTTTTAACCTCTCTTCTTGACCTATTGCACTAAAATGTTTCAACTGTACAGTGTAGCTTCTAAAGTATTCAACTGACAATTTCTATAAGGCATTCTAATATTCACTGAATAGTCTAGGAATGTCTGTGAGCCACCAAGTCCATGTTTGTACAGACCTTTTGCCTGAAGCTGAGTATCTAAGAGGAGACTGTTCTGTGTTTGTACAGCATCTGCATCTCTTGACTTAGTCGATTACAGGGGCTCCTAGATGACACTTAGGCCAACACTGTATGATTAAAGGAGAGAAATTGGCTCCACTAAAGTATTAAACCTTAGTAAATACAGAGAAGGAGGATGTTAGTACTAGTCTGCAATAACTTTTGGCAAACAACTTTCAGAGTCCACAGAAGGAAAGAAAAGTGTCCAGCCATGAATTTCACATTTCATTGCAATGTCTCTTACAGAAAAATAAATAAATAAATATTAGGTGGATAAATAAATAAATAACAAGTTCTACAGTTTGAAATTGTTTGTTTTTCTTTAATATATCATCTAACATCAGTGCCTATTGCAAGGCACAAATCTCAATCAGCAATTTTTTTAAGTAGTCAGCGTATCAGTGTACTTTGAAACAGCCACTCTTGACTTTGAACAGATCAGCTTCACCAATGTATCTTGGGTTACTTCTTTTGAAGGAATGCAGATGATGTCTTTATTTGAAATGAAGTGATATAAAAATTCATGTAAGTAGGTCTTCACTAAGATGTAGTCAAAAACAAAATTTAGAAAAATGACACACTTAAAAAGTAAAATTCATCTCTTAAAGAGATTTTACCTTTTATAAATATCAAACATCCTTTGCTTTCTGTTGTTAACAGAAATGTCAGCACACTTTGGTTATTCTTACACCTCTAGTTATGATAGATTGCTGTGCATATGTGGCAAAGGATATCACTGTTTGCACAAAAATATGATGTGGCTTTTACTCAAGGTGAATTTTTAAAAATAGCATAAATGCTGACAGTACAAGGGACAAAAAGAGAAGTCAGATTCCAGCACATCTTTGCAAAATGACCTCATATAGTGTAATCTTGGAATCTCATAGGCAATGAATCACAACTAGTATTTTGCATGTGATGCTGAGAGATAAACAGGAAACTAATCCTTATAAGAATGAAATCTCACAATGAAATATGAAAATACCCATGTAAAAACGTTGTGAAAGTTTCAGTTTAAAACAAGAGCCAGATAACTCAAAATTAAAGATGAAACTTAACTAATTTGATGTTGCTGGTGGTAGCAACATTCATGGATGACTACACTTATTATAGTGGATTAATTAATCTTTGAAACAGAGCACAGATGTCCAACAACTCATTCTGGGTATTCAAATAAGTGTGTTGTATGTAAAATACTAACTTATCAATTTAAATCCCTGGCTTGTAAACCTATGATTTACTACCCTAGAGTCTAAGGGGATGACTATACTCTTTCCTCATGACAACAGTCAAAATTTAAACAGTGGCAGTAAAGAAATTAAAAGCCTCAGAGTGATAGTATCTTATTGCTGAACAGTTCATGTGCATTTCCAAACATTTTTAGCATCTCCCTTGCACTCCGTAAGGCTACTCAAACCAAAAGTTTTCCTAAAAGACTTTTAATGCCATTTAATGAAAACTCTGTCTATGTGCCCCTCTCTGGAATCCTAATTTGTGTTAGGTAAGCCAAATAGTACACTAAAATCTTGATAAAGAAAAAGATCAGTGTTAAATTTTGAGTTCTTTCTTTTCAGTTCTTGGCTCTTTCTGAAAATTACCCTTATTATTTATTTATATGTGAAATATGAATTAAATGCATTAAATAATTTATTTTAAAAAAAGGTATGTCCCTACACTGAGTTTATTTCAGATGGAAAATCTGATGTAACATTGGGTGAACTACCTGAGCAGTCACAATTAATGAGGCAGGAACGGAGCAACACAAATAAAAAAATCTTGTGTCTGTGATGTAGTTGTTGAATTATTTTCCTAATTTGGACAATCACTGTAATGTACCACTGAATTTTAAATCAAAGAAAAAGAAAATTTCAGTAATTATTTCATCCATCTCAAAAAATTCTAATTTCTAAATATGTATTTCTAATATTCTGTGCAATGTTGTTATAAATAAGTCTGGTAGCAAGTTTATCAGGTACTTTTTCAGAAAATCGGTATACATTCTGCCAAGCATTCTATAAGACAACAGATATTCAGACTGCATTTTACATGTAGCATTATTCGCTGACTGAATAAGTCAGTACATATATGATTGTTTATGTGATAACTGTAAATTTTCCTAATTTATTCAGATTCTCATATGCAGTTAATCATCTAATGTCCATCAGGGAAACAAAAAACAATTTCTATTAATATACCTGATATTTTTAGATAATATAACATTAGATTTAACTTGTGATTAGACAGTAAATATTGTTATATTACTAATATAAAAGTGATAGAAGAAATAATATCTTCTGAGTTCAAAATTTAGAATTTTAGGATTTAAAGTTTCTGAGTATTGTTTGTGAATTAATTTCTTTTGTGCAAGTTAGGAAACAATTTATTTTTTTCTGTTGTTCTACTTTTTTTTCAAATCTCAACTTTGTGTTTGCCAGCACCTGCAGAATTACTGATCAGTCTTGCAAAGGCTGAGGTAAATCACTCTTGTGAGTGGTCCTCATCCAGCAAAGACAGTGAATAAAAGTATTTTGACTCTTCCTTTTTCTTAGAGTTCAGAACAGTAATCTGCTAATATTTCCTGACTTAGATGTCCTGTCTTAAAGAAATTAAGCTTCCTCCTCAATCACCATTTGTTTAGAAGAAATACCCAGGGACGTGCTTGAAAAAAATGGCAGTATCTAATAATGACACATCTAAGTTTGAGCAGATATCACTGACTCAATATCTGAATCTGATAAAATTAATTCTAAAAACAATTTATTGTGTAATTCAGATTAATAGCTTCAGATATTTTCTTCTTTGAATTACAAAAAACTTAATAGAGAGGAGAAATTTATATTTTAACTTTTAAATGTGTAAAGATAAGTGAGACAAATCACACCCATGCATTGTTTTTAAGGTGCAATGAACTTGTAGAAATAAATGTTGCCAGTTTAAAGTGAAAATCTGTACAGGAGTAAATTCATTGGTCATTATGACTCCAAGAAACTAACATCATATATTAAATTTAAAGGAAACACAAGAACCTTGAGCTATAAGAATTCATAAGTAAAGGAGGTCAGTATATCTAACACTGAATGATGTCGTTCTGTCTTTCTTCCATGTGAACTGAGCTTTGAAATATAAGGACCAATCTTATAGATGGCAAACCTTATGTTATGGAGTGTGATGTTTTGTTGACATACTGACCTATATTATTTCTCCAAAATACTGTATCCTGCACTGAAATGGAAATAGAAGGTCTATTGTTCTAACCTTAGATAAGCGGCTGGCAATTACTTTAAGAGCTAACGATCCTTTAGGGAGCTTAACACTTCATTCTCTCTGGATTGTCTGTAGCTATTTTCACATGACTATTTTTACAAGAATGTCATCTCTTTAATTTTTTTCCCTCTTTTTCTACACAAGTTACCATTAACTCTACAAAGAGAGTGCTCTCCTGAAGACTTTCTGCAAGATAAATCCTTCTCTTATTCTTCTATATGTTCAATGACACATGGAAAGCCTCACACATCTCCTCTATTTTGTGCAGACTATGAAGGATTCAGCAAATAAAATCAAGAAGTGACTCATGATGAAATCCTAATGACAATCACAAAGGGATCTACTAAAGAAATCCAGTCCAGGTCTGTTAGAACAAAAATTAGTTCATTTCCCATCACCATTGTGTGACTTAGGGCTTTAAGTCAGACTGCTTGAAAGCTGGCTAACTGCAGAAGAATATCAGGGATCAGCAAAGCTCTAAAGACATGGATTCATTCAAAAGCATGGACATTCCCAGCTATTTCTTCACTGTGTATATGGATATAGTTATGTCTGAGGACTCTGACTTCATACCATATCAGTTCTCTTGGAAACTCATTGAAATGAGACTTGCAAATAGCTGAAAATGAGATTACATCCTTTTGACTCT
Organism: Acropternis orthonyx; assembly: GCA_035583155.1. Lineage (NCBI taxonomy): Eukaryota > Metazoa > Chordata > Aves > Passeriformes > Rhinocryptidae > Acropternis > Acropternis orthonyx. The sequence continues at coordinate 29,754,263 of JAWWEU010000005.1, read as the reverse complement.
AATTTAGTTCATTGGGGAACTTTTTGCTTCTCTTTTCGTTCATTATTCCTGCTGCTTACTTGCAAAATTGCTACAGTAAGTTTGATATTTTCATCTTGTTTACTTTCTTTCTCTTTCAGCAGGAACATTCCTTTTCCTAACTGAAATACTGAAGATTAAAAAAGATAATATTCCTTGATATATGTGCACCTTCTGTAGATATCAACACCAGCAACAGCATTTCATAATTTTCTTTCCTAATGAGTTCACACTTTCCTGGTGTCTGATTCAAATGGTGAAAGGCCGGAAATTATATACTTCTGTATTTTATTTCAGTAGAATCTTTCTATCTTTTTTGAAAAAAGTTAAAGAAATAAAAAAAGTAAAGATAACATTTTCAAGGAAGCAACTCTAACAGCATTGACCTAAAACATTAATGCTGACTCACACAATGCCAGTTCTTTGAGAATGAAAAGTAAAATCCAAAAAGTGGTATTGTTGTCCTGTGGGCTTAAAAAGATTTGTGAATTTAACTTCCATAGAAAAAATTGTCAAAATATGCACTTCAGATTTTGATACAAAATAAAGAAGCAAATATAATAACAAATGACATTTATGATGCATCATTATAGCATTTAATTATTATCAGAAGCTTAATTATTAGCAGAATATTTTCAGAACAGAGTGACTTATTGGTGTAATGCAACTTTCATTATGTTCTTCTATATAAACTCTCAGCTTCATATTCACTAATATTTCCTTTATCATTATCACACTAAATAATGTTTATTTTTTTAACAGATGGCAAAGAGAAAAATCCTGGAGTACCAACCACCTAGAGAGGCAAAGTGATTAAGTGATATGTTTTACTTTCTAGTCTGTATTTGAGAAAAAAATTATTTGAGAAGGCAGCAAAATTTTACTGCAGTGAAGTGCCATGCAAAACTGTACTGCTGTATAGGTACATCTTCATGATTAAGAGTATTATACCTACATAAAACCATAGAAGAAAAGACATGAAGCAAGCAGTTTACTATTAATATACTGAGAGAAGTTTGCTTTCATGCTTGTATCTTCAATTCCATAATTGTCAGATGAGTAATTTCACTAGCAAAATGTTGAATGTTGTTTTCTTCTTCCTCTTCCTTTTTACTTCAGTTTAGAATGTTGTCTGTATTGGCTTCTTTTAATTTTTTTAGTCAAGACAGCTGACCTCATTTCACACTTGCTGAATCAGGTTACTGAGTAAATGACATCATACAGGACAAAAGTTAACAATTGCAATATCCCATCAAAGAGTTGGTATTTGCATTTAAGGTCTTCTGAAACACAAATCTGTATTATTAACTCTAAGTCAGCAGACTTAAACCCAGCCTGAAATAAGTCTTTAATTACCTGGATAAATGCATTTGAGTCTTTTCAAGATACGAACATTCATTTTCAAATAAAAAAGAATTTTATAGTCCTCAGGCAATCCAGCCTTTTGAAGTCCGTAGCCTTAAAATCAAGAGCAACAATTAACTGTAATAATATGTTAACAATACTACAGAAAATACTTGGTGCTAGAAAGGTTACTATAGCCACCTATCCATGAAATGCAGACTTAAACTCAATTTGAGAACTATTCAAGTTCTATTTCATCATAATTTGACTAAGAATTTATGATGACTATTCAGACTTTTCTTGTTTTGCGGAGTCCAAGGGAAGGTAAAAGAACCATGTAAATCTTAGTAAAAAGCATTCAATGAATTTAAGCAGGATCATCTTGCTACTTTTTTTTTTTTTTTTGTAAAAGCTAGTACCAACACTTCTCAGTGTATATCTTCATTTAAGCTATTACTACTGCTAAATACAACTCACAATATACCAAGCTCACTTGGCAATTAAAAATCCTGAGTAACTTATGAAAATACAATTTTACCTTCTATTACTTAAAAAGGTATTTTTATATATAAGTTATCAGCAGGGCTTCAGGATGTGAATTTAATAAGTTTTTTTGGAGCTGTGAACTCTTTGCTTAGGAGCAAGTTATACCAAAGCAAAGATTGCCATCTTACTGTGAGAAAAGGACATGGTGTGTACACATTATAATGATTTTTGCATTTGTAATACAGCCTCTCCTTCCCCCATATGTGAAGCAGGTGAATACAGATGATGGTCTCTGTCAATTGATTAGGACTAGTTACTGCTTATTGTATGCTCCTTGCCCTGGCACTAGATGACTTTGTAAAAAATCCCTCTCCAGCTTTCTTGTAGGTCCCCTTTAGTCCTTCATTATATTTAGGAGATTTTAATGAAATCTAGTAAATAACACTTCACACTGTTTCCTAAGTAGTAAACAAAGAGTGTTTCTGTGTTGGAATCACCCTTTTTTTTTTTTTTTTCTTTTTTTTGTTTTTACAGGTAAAAAGATTGTTTCAATTCACAGAAGCTGGCAACTGAAGCTTTCCATATTTGATAATATTTTTTAAATGTTCCAGTCATTTAAACAAAGCTGAGGAAAATAAATTTCAGTCATTGTTGTTTTTTTCATTCTTAAGAGAATTTTAATCACTTTACTACAAAGTTTATAATTAATATGATAAGGTATACACATCCCATCCCACCACCAGATGTTATTTCATGTTCATATAACCACAAAAGAACAGCAGTGACCTAGTAATCTACATTATGGCCTTTTGATACCAAAGAGAATAAAGCAGTGCATTTCACACTGAAAGAAATTGGATAATTTTAACAGATATTTTGGTTTGCCTGGAAACAATCCTGAAGAAGAATAAACACTTCTGCCTGCAAGGTGTCTGAAAAAGAAGCTCTCCAGGCAACTACAGTTAAGACTGGGATGCTATTTTCAAATTCATTTGAAAATAAATTTGCTGTTTTTCAGGTTGGAGAACCTGCCCTTTGAGGAAAGATTGAAGAAGTCTCTTCTCCCTAGAGAAAAGAAAGTTCAGGGGTAACTCATCATGTATTCCAGTGCTTGAAGAGGACAAAGGTTCTCCTCTCACTTCTCAAGGAGCCACATGGAGAATTTGAGGGGCAGTCAGTACCAGTTGCAATAGGAAGGGTTTCAACTTGATAGAAGAAAGACATTTTTGGCAGTGAGATCAATCACTGAAACATGGTAGAGTGCTCATCACTTGAGGTTTCCAAGATGCAATTGGACAAGGTGCTAAATAGTCTCATCTAGGCTTGCTTTCCAATGTAAAGTTGGACCAGATGATCTTTCAAGGTCCCTTCTAACCTGGGCTGTTCTCTAATTCTAAAAACCAAGAAGAACATGTCTGCTTCTCTTGTTCTTCCTCCGTTTTTATTGTTCACGGTTGTCTTGATTTGTTCATTTCATATCCTTCATGGCATAGTATTGAAGGAATAGTAAGGTCTTTTCTAATGACAGGAAATATCAACAGCTATAATTAATCAAGTAGCAGGGGGTAATATATGAGCATTTGGTGTGCAAAATACAGCTCATGGTATCCTCAAGTGGCAAAAGAAGTGCTTCAAGGTTTGCTGTGGTTAACAACAGTTTATTGATGCATAACATTTATATTCAGTTTTGTTTTACGGGTTCTTCCAATATCTACAAATGCCATTAAAAATGTTTTAAGAAAATTAGACTCCTTCATAATCTCACCATCTAATAAGGATTTTGCTTTTTGTATGTAATACTCTGAAAGCTTATTGCATGATTGTGTTTCTAGACTCCACAAAATTTCAGCTCACAAAAAGGGCCAAAAGACAATGTAGATTAATTTATAATCTTAACTACGATTAAATTCCAGATTCATGTCACAAACCTGAGTTGATATGGTCAGGGATTTACAGGTTTCATTGGCTGAAGAAACCAGTAGATACCTTCAGAGGTCTTTTCAACCCATTGCTATCTGATAGGCAGATGATACATTTGTTGTGGACAAAGTGTAGGACCTGGCACTTGGCCTTGTGGAACCTCATGCGGTTGGCCTTGGCCCATCAATCCAGCCTGTCAAGATCCTTCTGCAGAGCCTTCCTACCCTCCAGCAGATTGACACTCCCACCGACCTTGGTGTCATCTGCAAACTGAGGGTACCCTCAATCCCCTCTTCCAGTTCATCAATAAAGATATTGACCAGAGTGGGCCCAACACTGAGCCCTGAGGAACACTGCTACTGACTGGACACCAACTGGATGCAGCACCATTCAGCAGCACTCTCTGGGCCCGGCCATAAAGCCAGTTCTTAACCTAGCAGAGAGTGCACCTGTCCAAGCCATGGTCTGCCAGCTTTTCCAGGAGTATGCCATGGGAGACAGTATTAAAAGACATTGCTGAAATCCAGGTAGATCTCATACACAGCCTTTCCTTCATCCACTAGGCAAGTCAACTGGTCATAAAAGGAGATCAAGTTGGTCAGGCAGGACCTGCCTTTCCTAAAGCCATGCTGGCTGGGCCTGATCACTTAGTTGTCCTGCATGGGCCATGTCATCACACTCAAGATGGTCTGTTCCATAACCTTGATGGGCACTGAGGTCAGGCTGACAGACCTGTAGTTCTCCAGATCCTCCTTTTGGGGCTTCTTGCTGATGGGTGTCACACTGGCCAACTTCCAGTTGTCTGGGACCTTCCTGGTCATCCAGGGCTGATGATTAATGACAGAGAGAAGCTTGACAAGCACTCCTGACAGCTTCCTCACTACGCTTGGATGCCATCTGGTCCTATAGACTTGTGAGGATCTAAGTGGCTCAGTAGGTTGCTATTTCCTCTTGGATTACCGTGGGGCTATTCTGCTCCCTGTCCCTCAGGGGGCTGGCTGGCCAGGGAGTAACCAGTCTTACTGCTAAAGACTGAAACAAAGAAGCCATTAAGTACCTGAGCCTTTTCCTCATCTTTGAGGACCCTATTGGGTCTAATAAAGAATGCAGACTTTCCTTGGCCTTCTTTTTGTTGCTGATCTATTTATAAAATCACTCATTATCTTTCACAGCAGTGGAAATAAGTGATTTGGTATACTTATTCAATATTATTACAATTTATCAGAATGTTTGTTGTTATGCTATTATTTTTCAGTTGAAGCCTTTTAGAAACTGATTCAGCATGCCAAATATTCTTCTTTATAGGTGAAGGTCTCTAAGCTACTCAGAATTATATATTTGTCAGAAGTGCTGGTCTTTTTCTGATCACTAAAGAAGTAGTCCAGACAACCATATGCCAAACTTGCTCATGGCTAAGATTTGGCAGGTGGACTCCCAGCAACCAGAGTTGCTTAACTTCTCTTTGCAGATTTCTTCATGCATATATTTGTTTGTGCTTTTCCTCCATTGATAAGACTGCCTTATTGCTTTTTGTCAGCTGTTGAGTTCTTTAATACAAGACACTTCTTCTGTAGTGCTACAAAAGCGATTTGTCAAATTATGAAGTCTTGTAGAGATTTGCAGCAGATCAAAAAAGAGAAGAGTCTTTAGATCAGCAAAATGTCATCTAACAGATGACAGGACATAAATAGGAACTTTCATAAACTACATTGTACTCTCAAGTCTGTATAGAACTTGAAGCCCGATTGTCAGTATATTTAGGCCAAAGGTTATATATATAAAAATTTTTAATCTTCATTCTGAGTGATCTGTATTTTTGCATTGTTTTTTATTTTTGAGAAGAACAGTCACGATGATTATTTACCTGGCAGAACCCATTCTTGTCCAACAAAAATTAGTTCCCAAGATATATCCTGCTCAGTGCAAATGTTGAGTCTTTTAATAGCAATCACAGTGTGGGGGGCTGTCTGGAATTTTGTTAGACTGCCGTTAACAACAATATTATTCTCCAGCTCTGCTGAGTGTTTTAAAGAAGTAAAATAATCAGTTGTGTGCTTCAAATTTGGTTCAAAAATTATCATCGTTTTATGGGCTGAATTATTGCAGTGTAAGTTTTGCCTGTATGAGTTAAAAGATTTTGGTGCCCAAATTTTTGCTGCTAATTGTCTAAGCTCTTTAAAAATAGTTCACCAGAAGATGTTTGCCCAGCATCTGTTTTCTTTTGGGATTTACTTTCATTCTGGAGATATTTCTAGCATCTTTTTTCAGTTTTTATTGTAAGGATTATAATATCCATGGACTGCTATGGATACACACAGTTGGATCAGTCTATTAACCTCCAAAATACTTAAGAAACCATGTAAGGTTCAAATCAGGAGAGGGGAAAAAAAGAAGTAAAATGAAACATATACAGAACAGCTGCTAGTCTTTCTCTCTACACTATAATTAACTGCATCAACAAAGAAGTGAAAATTATTTGCATATTTACTTAGATCTTCAAAGATTGGGAAGCTAGTAAGCTTGTTCTATCATTGAATAGTTGCAGTTAGAGTTACTGACACTTGATTGTCCTTTTGGCAGCCAAAACAGGATATAAAAATATTTGATGACAGTATATCAAACTCTGCAGTCCAAGAAAAAACAAATCTAACTTCCTTTTTTGGAATATATGTGTGTGTATGTATATATTCATTTAGGTAAGACTGGACAAATCATCACATGTGGAGCTCACCTCCTAATCTCCAATATGCACAATACTATTTTCACTATGACATAATACACAAAATCTCTGGAAGCTCATGTTTTGGCTTGTGCTCAATAATACGTTATCCGTGAATAACACACAAATGCTATCCAGCCTTTAACCAAACAATATGAAATTCCTTTGTTCAAAATCACTTAAAGTGTACTTATGTTGATTTTATTGTTGATTTTATGATATTATCTACATGCAATCCTTTAAACATGAACAAAAACATATCCATGTATATAAGTAACTGTGGGAACCTGTTCAAAAATACAATTTCTGGCACCCCAAGCTTTCCTTCAGACTGGAAGTGGGACATGGCAAATAAAAAGATTGTTCTTTTATAGCTTGTGTTCGTTAATGTATACAGGTCTCTTGTACACTATGCTCTGTGTATTCTGAAAAGTATTACCTGAAAAACACAACAGGAAACAGACATGGGATGTTGTACAGGCTACAGCTAAAAACAGAGATTAGGTCTTTATTTCTGTGTGCATATGGTTTCTAGCTCTAGTAAAGGATTGTCTTTTGATGCCACTCAGACTTAGCAGGAAGATATGTTCAATAGGTAAGAACAGAGATTTAGTGAAGTATTAAATAGGTAGTAAAGTAGCTTTCCATTTGTGATGCACATTGTGTAATCCTTAATTCCCAGCAGCTTGGTTTCCATGCAGAAAGTATTAATATTATGTAGTACAAAACTGGAGCTACATAGCTCGAGGTGTTTTCATCAGACAGAGTTCTTCAGCCTGGTTCCTGAAGGAAAATAATTTTTTTTGCATGAAGGTTACCTATGAAGCAAAAACAAACAAACAATCAAAAAATAGAATGCATCTTCATATCTTTATATTCCTGGGTGTTAAGGCCAAAGAAAGAAACAGTTTCAAAATGCCACAGGAGAACATAAACTGGACAATCAGCACAACAATGATTGGTAGGGATGGGTACACTAGATAGTGATAGTCACTAGTGGAGGTGACCCTGGTGGAGGCGACTCTGGTGGAGGCAAAAAGCTTCTTGCAAGTAAAAAACAAATTTCTTGTGACTGGTGTATTCTCAGGACAACAGCAGACAATGAATTGGAGAGATGAACTTGTTGCAGATTCACATGCAGTACTATGAATCTAGAATATTTAGTCTTTTATTAAGACTAGATTTTCTCTAGATATAATGAAATTGAGGTCCATAAACCACCATAAAAATTTGAGGAAGCAGACAGCAGAAAGGGCTGGGTATATATGCCAGGTAGTAGTTCAGAAAGAAACAGGGGAAAGCCCTAAACAAAGTTGAAAGAAAATTACTGTGAGTACTAACATTAAATCAGTAAAGGAAAAAAAAAAAAAATAGAGATTAAATTGTTCAAAATGGGAACAAAGAAAGTAATAAAAAAATTATCATCTACACAATCAACCCTATACTCTGAGAGACAGAAAAACTGAATGGAGTTTTATATCCAGATATTAAACTCAAGAGTACAAATAAAGCCAAGAAATGCTCTTATGCAGTCCAGCATAGGATCCCTCCTGTGAATGAGTACAGTCCTCGTGTGTAGTAAAAGAACACTCCGCATGCTCCAGGGGTTCATGTGTGTGACATAAACCCTTGCAGAACAACAGCAGGACAGGAAGGAAAGGAAGCAGGTATGGAAGTGAATTTTATTAATGTTTTTAAATGAAGAGTTTATCTTGAAATTCATCTTATCTTGAAGCAGATAATACAATGATCACCTATCCCAACCCAACTAAAGCAGTATCATTGCATCAGAAAAAATATTACAATAATACTGAAAGATTTAATTGAACATTTTAAGACTTGAGTAGTATTTCATAGGGATTTTTTTTAATAAAGGTATGTTAGTTCTTCATGTGTGCTCCTTCACTTTTTCTAAACATATTACACTGTTTCTTGAAGGATTTGCTAGTCTGAAATGACTGTTAAAATTAACTCTGCCAGTTTAATAACGAAACTGTTCAAATCTTTCTTAACCCATGAACATATTTCTCAGAATCAGACCCTAATCCTGCTAGCAAAATGTGTATTTTCTTGCAGCTCTGGGTTTGGTATCATCAGATGCCACCTTCATGGTTTTTTTACTCTGCATTAAATGAGTTTTCCAATATGTAGTGATTTTTTTTATAATAAAAAACAAAAGTAAATGAACTAGATAAATAATATGTTCTTGTGCTATGCCTGTCATGCTTAATTTATTTAAATCCTGAAATTTAAACTAATTTTCCAATTTTTCATTTCCATCTGTCAGTTCGCCCATCCATTTTTGCACCTTTCTTTGCTATGATATTTGAGCACCTAGCATAAATTGCACAGAAAATTGATGCAAGCTAGTTCTGAGGTGTGCCTAATTTTAGCAGATATAACTTACTGAATCCTTAAGGTTACAGGTTTTTAGTAGGGCTAAAAACTGCTCTCTGGGATTCTCACTTTCAGCTTAACTTTACACAATGACACCATGCAGGCAGTTACATATTTATAGGAGAAGATTCAGTTCTATTTGAAAAGATACACTTGCCTTCTTGATCTTGTTTCTCTTAGACTTTTTCAAATTGTGAATGATCTTGTATTTAAAAATTATAAGACCTTTCACAGGTTTTAGAAAGACTAACTGGAGAATATTTAGCAAATATATGCAATAGCCAACACAGTTGCTGAAAGAATGCAGATAATTTTTGCCACTCATCTTTTTGTACCTAGAACTTCTTGCTAGACTTGACATTATTAATTATTAAATATATTCTGGAAAAATATATCTGTCAGCCATCCAACTGACAAATCTGGGATGGCTGAAATATGAAGACGGGATAATCAACTGTCAAAGTTGCTTCTGTTTAGCTTTTACCTCTGTTTGTAATTTTATACCTCACCTCCCAGTGACTCATTAATTATAGGTTACTGGCTTCCCCCCTTTCCACTTCTTTTTTTTTAATTTGTCTCGATTCTGGCACTGGTTGTACAAAAATGCAATCTATCTTGTACAGAGTACTGTTCAACAGAGCTGAAGAAAAACAAAATAAGATGAACTGAAAAAACTGTCAAATCCCACATGAAAGCTGGTAAGGGAAAATCACTACCTGAATGTCTCAAGGGGAGCCAGATCAGGGGTAGGTCTAAGGTAAAAAGCTGAAGCAATCAAAAAACATTTGTATTGCCAAAGTGCCAATTAACAATTGCATCATTAGTGTTAATCAGAAGCTGTGCTTTGCCATTATTGCTATTAGAAGCTCACATCTGGAAGCTAGAGGAGAGCAACAGACTATTACAAAACAAAAATTGAGCTTAGGCTGTTGTTTAGGTGCAATGTGTGAGAAAATCTGTCAAGAGTTCATAATATGGAAGGGTTTTCTTCAGAAAAATTGCTTCCCTTTTCCTCTTGCTTCACACTAGGCTGCATCATCCGTTAACTAGAGATCCCTATGGCAGGACTGCATTCACTGTCAGTGGAGGGAGACATGCCTGTCTCTCCCTACTTTCTCAGAGAAGAGGGTAACCAATTGTTTACTGCTTCACACACAGCTCCACAGCTCACACATGCATTGACAGAGGTCCTGTTCCTCCTTACTGTTCCCTCTGTCTGTTCTCCCAGTAACAGTTTGGTCCTTAAGTAACAGTTAAAAAAGTAATTTAGCAATCAGTCATATTGCAAATGTAATTTTAGCAAATGATGCATTTCAAGGCATTTTTTAATTATGTTTTTTTCATTTGTAGAACAGAATTAGAATCAGTTACTACTATTCTTCAGTTACTACTGAATACTTTCCTGTTACTGCTTCCTGCTTTATAGGCTTTTATTATTGTTTCATAGGGACCACATGGGACTGAATTCTAAAATTTATGGATGCCATATTTATAGTACACGTCAGTGAACAAGTGTCAGGAAACATCAGTTTTATAGGGGAATTAAGTGTAGTTGTTATAGTAAAATTTATTGTTTAGTCCATGAAAGCTCTACACACTTCAAAGGTTAGGCCACAAAGTAATAAAGATAGAACATCACAATCATAATCTCAACAAGCAGTATAACATGGCTATAAAACAAAAATGGACAGAATATGACAGAAATATATAGGCATACCTGATATAATATCCAGTTCTATTAACTTTCTCTGTGAAGCTGGAATGTGATTACTGAATTATAGGCTGTCAGAAGTAGATTTTAAGGTTTGCTTCCTTTCTTCCCCATAGGTTTCCTGAGATCTACTTTGAAAATATTCTCAATCTATATTGTCTTTGCAAAACAAAAGGGGTGGATCCTATATTCCATAGAAACAAGAGCCACTTTTGCCAAACAAGCAGAAAATACAACCTCACATCTTACCAGCAAAATTTATTGTGCTACCAAATAGCCTGTCTACTTTTCTTTATTCACTATACGACTACAGCTGTCTAACAGAATGTAAATAAATGTAAAACAGTGGCCAGGTCACAAGGGATATTGGCATCAAGGAAACACAATGTAGCATTAAATATTGGCATATAAAATGATGTCCTGGATTTTTAAAAAGAGTCATCTGATGAGCCAGCATCCTCCAGTGCTGTATAATATTGACTCCTTCATTGAGAATATGCAGTATGTTAAGTAACTAAATCATAAATAAAGGTAACAGTGACCTCAGAGGACATGCCTGCACTCCGGTTGCCCATTAGCTGCATTTACATTGAATTGTTGACTCACCCTAAGGACATTGCAAGGCTGCTTTCCCCAGCCACAAATACTGTGTAGCTGTTTGAACACCCAGAGGAGCATGGCAGTACCCCAGATGGCGTAGCCAGGCTTGCCATCTTGAAGGCATCACACTTCACACAATATGGACAATGCATGCTCCTGGACACCACAAACTTAAATGCCTTCAACCTGGCCCCAGTGCCTGCCAAGCAACGCACCGGCTGCTTGGTCACTGCACCAGGCTGAGTGCCCAGCAGGCCTGAGTGATGTCCCTCCATGTGGAAGTTCCATGATGGGTGTGGAATGGATACAACAGTCAAGGATCTCCTGCCAGAGGCATCTCATGGCCCATTGAGGACAGAGTTCTCCATGCAGAAATGTGATGTTGCAAGAAAATTAATCCAGGTGTAAGATCTCCATGAGAAGACTCCTCCATGGTGCCAATGAAGAGTCAACATTTGGCCATACCACAGTACTTGCTGTTAGCACGCCTTGCAAAGAATTCTAATGTTATAGTTCTTTTAATAGTAAACTAAAAATAATAAAGAGGGAACTTCATATTGCAATTGGTTTTAAATGCAAATATACACACACAACCTAAGATGGAAAGTAGAAAAATACGAATATTTCCAGCTCTACTATTTTGGCCTGTTACACACCTAACATGGTTCTAACATGCACATGCTATATATCAGCCCTTCTGGCTTTGGATCTTCAAAATTTTCAGGTAACTTTGTATCAGTCCAAGTTTTCCATTTAATCAATTGCTTCCCCCAGTCTGTATCAGATATCACATCAATGAGCATGTTGGTGACAGACAGAGACCTGAACTGCCAGAGGATGATTACCCTCTCTCAGTGACACACGCAAGGCTGCCCAGTTCTGAGGCACATCAAGCCCAGGAGACAGTCTGCCACATTTACTACTTTGTTGTGGTCCCCTCAAAATATTCATGAATCATAGAGAGATATATTCAAATATTTCTTATGGAGGTATTCAACATAACCTACCTTCATGTTCCAAAAACCATTAAGACTTACATTGCATTGTGTCTCAGACTGCATCTCAGACAACATACTTTTTCTGTTGAGTAAATACCAATATTTACATCTAGAGAATTGAGCATCTTCCTAGTACAGATAGAAGACTGAAATTATTCAGAGCATCCTGCATCCTGCAAAATTCAGAAAGGTTATGATAAAAAATAATTTAATACAATAAAATAACAGATCTCTAAATTCCAAGGAGTATTAGTGATCTCAATATTACAAACATAAAACTTTTAAGTCATTGCTAGGACTGCATCTTTTGTCTGTAATGAAAAACTGTATTTCCTTTTTGTTTTACTGTCATGATTGTTGCTCCTGGAAGCTATGAGATAATATGGTAACTAATTAGAAAAGCAATAGTTTATATAAAATTTCCTGTATAGCTACTGTCTGAAAAGAATATGAGGCTTATGTGGTGCTAGTCATGTTCTGTTGAAGTCGTTTAATTGTTACAGTAGGAAAATTTAGAAACACAATTCAGTTTTTATTGAATAGGAAAAACAACTATTTGCCTCTTTTACCTTCTCTCAGGACTGCACAGCAGGGAAAATTTCCCTGCTATCAGCTCAGGAACTGCTGCAGGAGCAAGTGCACCCTCAGGCCATGTGGCATTCCTGAGGAGCAATGAGAAGCTTTCATTTCAAAATTTCTTTAACTATATTTATTCACAGCACCTACCAACACACTACATCACCTTATCAGCACTGAACTCCCTACCATGGGCTGCTGGGCTACGAAAAAAAAAAAACCACCGGATTCTCAGTTAAACCAGTACAGCATAAGTGTGCATCTCTAGTTTTCTGCTCCTAGATTTATTCCAGCATGTTAGCTGCTGACAAGTGGGGCTTTCAGTCTGTTCAGACATTATGACATAGGCATTATTTGTGGATAGAAAACCTGCAAAAATGTACTTTTTTTTGGTCTTTATGCATTCGCTGTTACAAAATATCAAAAGGCAATCTGTCATACAGCACAGAAACAATTAGTTTTGTGAAAAATTATCTTTTTATAGAGAAATATTGAAAAGTTACTTTTAATCAAAAATGAAAATGTTTCAATTTTATCTTAAATGTCATATTTTTGTAAAGTAAAATTTAAAATAAATAATATTTATAGAAAATATATGTTATACTGGTAATTTGTAAAATCATGAGTTTAACTTGTCAAGTTAAAGAGGCCCATGGGCAAAAATTCAAAATTGCTTTTCAACTTCAGATTCTTGTTTCCTCAATGAAAAAGCAAGAAGACATTTAATCATCATCTCCAAGGGAAAAATAAGCTTCACATCTGTCATCATAATAAAAATCAGACAAATTTATTCTAATATAATCATGTCTTTTCATGCTGCTCTTCAACCAGCGCTAGAGATAAACTTAGAGGAAAAAGATGGATGGCATGAGGAGAACAGAAATGGAGAAAAATCAAATTACAGAAAACAGGGAAAGAAATTACTTAAAAATAGCAGAAAGAGAGGGGTAGAACAAACCATTCACAGTATCAGCAGAGCTGGATGAAAATTACATCACAACTATTTAAATGTACAAGCACACAAACTCTTCTGAATGTAAGTGATATCTTTATCAAAAAATGTTCACTGTTTTAATGTCCTAGATATTAAGGGATTTTGTTAACATGGAAAATGTAAGGTACTTCTACATATTATTGGAAATTGGTTTGCTAAATCTTCCAACCTATGTCAAAATAAGATTTGCTTTCCTTATATTCATTAACACAAATTTTTTAAAAGAAAAAGAAAATTTTCTATTCATGTATTTTTACAAAAATTATTTTAATTACACTTATTTTGTTGTGTCCAATGATTTATTTTAACAGAACACAGGCACAAAGCACTGTAGAACCAATATTGGGCAAGAGAGAGAGAGAAAACAATATACAGCAGGATGCTGATCTCTCCTGACTCATGACACACACTGTGATTCATGATGCAAATGTTGCTGATGAAAAAGTCTTGCTAGTTTGTTTAAATGTACTGGCTTAGTTTGCCATTTTAAATTATTTTAAAGTACTATTTGCCCCAGGAGGTAAATACAAATCTCACCAGGAGAGTTGTTATCTCACCCAAGTTGTTATCCTTGCAGGACCTTTCTAGACACAAAAGGGAAATAAGTCCTTTAATTGCTTAAATTAATTGCTTATATTTCATTAGTTGGTGATCTTTGCAACTCTCCTGCACAGAATGAAGGAGGTTTTCATGCAACAGTGCAAGGGAAAAATCATGTCTAAAATAGCTTATTGGAACTCACTAATTAAAAAAAACAAACTGAAATTTAAGAAATCAAGTTAAAGTTTACCTGGACTGTAAAACTCTCTGGGCCAGATTTCCTCATACATGGTTTGCCTTCAGGATGCTCCAGATTCACAAACGGGCCAGCATGCAGCTATACCTTGTCCATGAACTTTGTCCAATGCTGAGACCACTCACAACCTTGATATATCCACTTCCCACTTAGTTCACCACTTAGGGGTAAGCATATTATGCCAAAAGCATGGACAGTGTATTTCACTCTCAACTGCTCCCACATGCTGTAGATTGCAAGCTGTTGTAGACAGAGCCAAAGTAAACTCAAATCTGCTCACAGAAACATGCAGTCATCCTGTTTAGAGATTATGCCTAACGGGACACTGTCTACTGCAAATCTGAATTTATTTTTCAGAGTCACAATTTCTAAGAAAAGCGGAAAGGAGAATCCATGACCAGGTAGGCCTGAGAAGGAAAGCCTCATGAACTCTTAGACTCCAGGCAAAGAAACATTGGCTCAAAAGTGTAAATTACCTCTTAAAATCCATTTCTGTACTGGTAAAAGGTATCTGGTGAAACTCTGCAAAAGTATGACATGATAGTGCAGAAGGACTACGGTAGGGTAGGGTTTTTATTTACAAGACTCACTTATTCTTGCTAAAGAGTGAATAAATGAGTGAGTGAGTGAATGAGTGAGACTGACTCACTGACTGAGGTGTGCACTCTGAAAGGACAGAGATTGCCCCTTCATGAAGAGACTCCTTACTGACTCAGGGTATGCCTTACTCCCTACTTACTCTGTGTTATTTTAATGGTTGAATATATGAGGTTTTATACAGTTAAAGCTTTTGAGCTCAAGAAAAATGTCATTGCTCTTTTGAGTTAAATTTAGGCAGATCCCTTTCTAAGCATTTGCAGGTATGAATTTATCTCTCACAAGCAACCTGCAGTACAATTTTTTTCTGTTTGTAGGGAAATGACCACACCTTCTTCTCAAAATTATTGTCTCAGAAAAGAGTTGTTCTTATCAGAAGGAACTGCTAACCAGTACAATTTGGTCAGAAGCTTCTATACTGTCTTCTTACAAGTAAAACCCTCTTACGTGTTTCACAGAGTAGAACTTTGCAGTCTTCTGCAGCAGAAGGACTCACTCTGACAACTGGATAAAGTAAAATCAACAGATAGACCATTAAATAAGAAAATTAAAATACCCAGCCCTGTCTTTTCTCAAGATTATACCCAAGAACCATTATATGACAACATATGACCTCTGTTCTCCCTGTCATCAATATTACTTTCTTTAACTACATAAAAGCATCAGTTAGAAGCACTGCTTTCATTTTATGATTGTTTTGAAGGCCAGGATACCACATGTCTGTACTGAGTGGTGCACCTGGTCAATTATTTTCTGTCTCATCACTTAAACATGATTGTTTCAGATAGACATCATTTAGGGCAAGAGAATTAAAAACCAGAAATTGTTCATTGAGTTTAGATGTAAGCTCCTCTCTCAGATACGCAAATTACAGTCTCATTTCAACATCCAAAAGTATCACAAATGTCAGCAGCACATTATGAGGGGGTTTTTTGTTTGGTTGGTTGGTTTGGTTTGGGGGGTTTTGTGTTTTTTTTTCTTTTTTTTTTTTTCTCTTCCTCTCTGTATGAAGAAGTCAGGCCAGCTATTCTGCCATGGCTAGAGGTAGGTGGAGGAGAAATCTATAATATTCATGGACAGCCTAAAGACAGGCAGACAAATAAGCTCCTCAAAAGTTCCTGAAGCTACTTCAGTCTTCTAAAACAGAAACATAAAATTGCGCCACACTATGAAAACCTAGTCATCATCTAGAAAAGGTTTTAAATCAGCAAAGAAAAATTACTGCCTAGTCCAACACAAGTAACTGTAACTGCTGAGTGGGATTTCCCCAGGTGCCGGCATTTACTCCATTATCTACAGGGGGATGCTCCTTCCCCTGCCCCCCTCACCACGTGGTTCCCCAGGAACCCAAGAAAGGCCACACAGGGACCACTGGAGAGGGAGAGGAAAAAGAGGGTTTATTGCAGTTGGGTACACAGATATATGGGTTAGGGTAATTTCAGTATGACCAATAGGATGAAAGGGGACCAGGACTAGAACCAATGAGCTAGGGTTTTACAAGGACCAATGAGGAAGTGTTTTAGAAATCCCTTTCAGAACTCTTTAAGGTACTAGAGGGGTTTGGGGTGAGGGAGCATACAAAGACAGTAAAATTACAAATCCATCTGTAAAATGTATTCATACTGCACTAAAAGTTTCAGTTTCTAAAGCACTTGCATCTGTCTCTTCATTCTCATTGATATTCCATCTTTGGCAAGATTTTTTCCATTCCTTAAAGTGTCTGTCGATTACTACAAGTAACCATTTCTTTTTTCCACCTTCTTGTCGTCTCAGTCTCCCTACTGTCAGAGTGACTCTGTGTTTGCACCTCATTCATTTCCTTTTATTGAGGACTGTTTCAGGACTTCTGATCTGCTGTCAGACTGAAAGGCAACAGAACCTGGAAGGGCTTGCTATTGAAAAACAAGGTCCATGCAGGAAGAGCATCCAAGCTGGCCAAGGGAAACAAAACATTTGGATACAGCATAGTGGATGAAAGGAGTGATACACTCATTTGTGCCAATTGCTGAAAGGTCTGTGATTTAACTACAGGGGCATGAGCTGGAGGATCACATCTGGCAGTGTTGCTGGGAGTACTCTCATCCACTGTATACTGTAATGGACATTTGTAATGTTTAATTACATTGACAAGACAAGCACAGAAGGGACAAGTACACAAGCAGACACATAGCTGAACTGGAAAATGTAATCATTAAAGCAGAAAACTATTTTGAAACAGCTCATGGACAGGTCAGGATGAGGCTGCTACAAACCTTAGACCACCTTAGCTAAGAGATGGAAACCACAGCTGAAAAAGTTAGCTGGAGAAAGAAAACATGGGGGGTTTTGTTTCATGTTGGACAGTGTTTGTTCAGGGTTAATCATTCAGTTATATTTGTTTGGAATATTCAAAACATAGTATGTCCTTCAATTTGAGCTTCTAGATTGGATGTCTCATGGTATGGAAATCAAACTATCATAACAAAAGCCATCTGAAGTGAGCTATTTCTTTCCCCCAGTAATTCCAATGAGGTTTTATTGGTTTGTTTTGCCATGTTTTGTTTGCCTCAAGTAAGTGCTGGAAAGGGCAGCCTGTCTATAAAAATATCTGTGGGCCTGGGACATTATGGGGGAGTGTCAGGGAAAGAGATGACTTAGATGAGTCTGAAGAAGGAATGAAAGATGTTTGGTGAACTGTGACAGCCCTTGAAGCCCTTGATCACTTGCCCACATATCAATAGTTATAGCTGATGCATTTAAAAAGTTCATTCTCCTTCCAGAGATAGAATGTGCAAAAGGCTGTGTGCTAAGTAGTCCAAAGAAACAAATGCCTGCTCACAATCTCAGGGCTGATTTGGCATGTTACACAGAATTTTATATCAGACTGGCAAAAGACTGAGGTGACGAAAACACGCAGAATATATTGCTGAGATTGAAAGACTTGCAATAAAGGGACATGCAAGCTCCTTGTCAGAACAGCATACAGTACTGGAAGAAACTGAGATACCTCTGAAAGGCACACTTATGGCAATATTTCCAAAATGTGTTTGATTTATTATGTTTATGAAAGTGGAATATCACTCTTTACTGTTAATTGGGGAGTTACTAAAGGGGTGTTATGTGTTGATTTAATTTTTACTTTTTCCAGAGCAACGCTTCCTATGATTTTAGAGTTGGTCATATATGTATTTGAGTTTTGCTCTCCATGTCATATCAGCTGACTAGGCTAGCAAAATAAAACATTTTATGAGATTTAGCTAATTTTTACATAATGTCACCTGTTAAAACTGGGTTCCTGTCATTGTTGAGACGGACAAATGACTAAGTATACAAGAAAGTCAGGCATAGAATTCCCCCCCCCCCCTTTATTCTTTGATAGTTCCAGTGACTGAAGTTTAAAAACTTGGTTGGTCTTCCTGTTATTTTGTGAGTGTACTGAAACAAGTGATGGCAGAAGAGGTTTGGTGTTTCAGAAGCAGGAAAGCAGTGAGCCTGTGTACTTTTATTTCTATATGACTTATTTTTAAAAGCAGAAGAGGGTGGTTCTCCCATGTCAGAGAGCACCTGTTAGGTGAGCTTTTCTGCTGGATGTGGGTGGGCTGAAGAATTTGCCGTTCAGGTCCATCCATAAGAGTCGGCTCTGGTTTGTTACTGCCCGATTACTGCCATTTGAAAAGTTTCAGGCAGCTAGTGAATAAAATCTCGGCACTTTTTAAAGTATTGCCTAGTAATTTCTGTTGCTTCACCCGCCTGTTTATGCTTTGTCTGCTGCTGGGTCAAGGGTTTAGAGCCCTTGAAGGCGAGTTCAGAGTGGCCTTACTGGGAGGGCCCCAGGGTAGGGTGTCGCAACTGCTGTGACTCTGCTGTTGAAGTTCCCAGCCCTGAAGCAGAGTTATTTTCTGTCCTCCTGGTGTTTTAGGCAGCCCTCAAGGAGCGGTCCATGCGGAGTGGGATTGCTTGGGGCAAGTGCATCTTTGAGTCTGCGGGGCCAGGGACTTCAAGCAGGGCTGTAATGACACCTCGGGGCTGCTGTGGCTTTTCCTCAGCACAGAGGAGCCCAAGCCCTGTCATTCCAGGGTTTGTTTGCACAAGGGAGGGGAGGCCTCATCCTTGGGAGTAGCCACAGATCTGCAACTATAATGGTTGGTTAATAAAGGAACCCTGGGAGCCAAAACTTGGAGCTTGGAACAGCCTTTGGAGCCCTTGAGAATTCTCCTCTACAAGCCCTTGGGTGGTGGAGTTGTAAACACCAGGCACCAAACTCTGCAGAACTGGTTATTTTCTCTCTGTTTACTCTCTAAAGCATCATCAAACTCCAAAAGAAGACAGACTTCTTCCAAGGTTGCCCCTGCACTGCAGTTTTGTGTTGTGTTCTTTGCTCTTTCTGTACTGTCCCTTAAAAATGTTACTGAAGTGTACGTAAGTTTGTGGTGCTTATCAGGGCTACAAGCATAAGCCCCAGAAAATTCTAACTGTTAAAAGTCTTATATCTAAATATCCTCTTGATTAATGCTACTTTTCGGTTGTTTTTACCTAGAAATTAATGCTAAAGAAGAAGATTTCTTGGTTATGACAGTCCAGTATATGTATCTCCTAGTGAGTGAAGCTTTTCTGTAGTCATTTATCTTCTCAATTTAATAACATGTATTTCAACATGTGTTTGATTCTGTTCACCTCAGGGAAGTGGTGGAATCGCCATCCCTGGAAGTGTTCAAAAAATGTGTGGATGTGTCACTTGAAGACATGGTTTAGTGGTAAACATGGCAGTTCTGGGTTAATGGTTGGACTTGATCTTAGAGGTCCTTTCTGACCTGATTCTGTGGTTCTGTGATCTATTTCTCAACACTGGCAAGACCATAATAACATTTTAATTTTTCTTTTTGCTTGTATTAACACTAACTTTTTCATTCTGTAAGACTGCATGACAATTCAGGGACTGTAACTATGGGGGGTAGGAAGAGTCTGCTTCACTTCAGCATTAGGAACGTTTGGTTTTTGACAATACTGAAATTGGTAATTATAGTGTGTCTTCTCTAATTTTTCATTCATTAAACTAATTTCTTAATTGTTAGAAAACGCATTCTGTCTCGACTCTGCATGGTATTTTTTATAACAACAAAGTGACCAAATTGCTGCTTTAATTTCAAGTTCTGACTTTAATTATGGAATTGTACGTAGCTCTTCCCAAAGAATTAAAACCATCCCAGAGCAGTGGGGTGGAGGAGAGTTGTGGATCTGATCATGACCACCGTAACTTAGACCTCTTCCTTTCAACTTTGCTTGTGAGAGAAAGCTTTTATTTTCCAGGAGTGAAGCCTCCACACAGTTTTCTGTATACTCAGCAGGCAGATTTTAGTTTCCTAAGATGCTAGGTTTGTATTTGAAGGATTACAGTGGTGAGAAGGTGGGAATGGTGGCTGAAGGCAGTGAGTCCTCCTGAAAGGTCAGATGAAGCCCTCAGTCAAAAACTTGGTGTTTTCCTTCTAAATACAGTTGTTTGCTAAGCTGGAGTGAATATTTCTGTGACCAGCCTTGGTCTTCAAACACAAGCTGGGTTAGGAAATGGAAATGGAGCTTGTGAGATCTGCACTAGCACTTGAAGGATGAGAAAAGATGATGGGAACTTTGGTCAAGGTGCTGTTACTGCTTATATGAGTGTTTCCCTCTCTGCCTTGGTGCAATTCCTTTTACAGCCAAATATGTGTTCCCCCAAGCCCTTTGGACTTGCTTGTTCTTCTTTCTCTGTATGGCAAAGATGGTGGATTAACTCTGAAGAACTATTTCCGTGGCAGGCACTTCTAAAATTGGTCCTGTGTTCTTCTGTTACGACGACTTTGGTTTTCTGTTTTGTTTTGCAGACACAGATGAGGACACGGTGAAAAGGTGTTTTGCCACGTTTGAAGAGAAATTCTTCCAAACCTGTGAGAAAGAACTTGCCAAAATCAACATTTTCTATTCAGGTAAGGTGCTTATTTGTGTGTATTTGTGGAAAATCCAACAACAGAAAAAGAGTCTGAAGTTCCCAAGCTTTCAGAATAACCACAGTGGTGATGCAGGTCTACCATCAGGTAATTAGAGGGTGGGTTTGTGCGGAAAACCGTTCTGCTTTAATCACAGATCTGGAGCTAAATTATGTTATTTGGATGGAGGCAGAATGAAGGGCAGGTGATTTCATTGCTCTGCAGTAGCATCCTGCTGAACTTTATGGAAATGCTCTTAAACTGAGGTGGTAGGTTACATACAGGGCACAGTGTCTCAGTTTAACCATGTTGACAGTTCTGCTGGGCGTGTTTTAGGTGTGCTAAGTTCCCTAGCTGGTGTTTCCTGAGCTTCTGCAGGAATAGCTGTCATGGACTTGCCTGTGTGTGGTAGCTTGACCATCTTGATGTGTCCAACAAGTTTCTAAACACTTAACCCTAAACCCTTGCAGCTTTCTGGAGTGCATCAGCCAGTAGCATTTTGTCAGTGGCTGTGCATAAAATCTTGTTTGATTAAAAATGTCATGATGGCAAGAGTAGGGATTGCCGGGGGGTCATATACCAAGTACTGATGTTTGTTGTTTTCCCTGAGAAAGTTTGCTTTCCCATCTTGTGTTTTGAAAATAAAACTTTAGAAGGGGATAATTGGAAATTCACCCTGTAATATTGCTAGAAAAGGCTTAATGTGCTCCAGTTCCACCCAGCATTACACTTCAGCTGGTTTTCAGCCTCTTTTGGTGAGGTTTAAAATGGATTTTCAACTGGGAAAGCATTTAAATATGGGTACAATGATGCATTGGCTTCTATACTCTCTTAACATGTTGATTTACTGACTTGGTGCTGTAAACAGGATTTGCAGCACAATATAGTAGCCTTTCCTAGTTCTGATTTTAATCTGATAACAAAGACAAAGTTGAATTGTGCAAAATGTTTTCATAACCATGGGGCGATGACTTTATTGCTGGCTATTTTATTGCCAGCAGACTCTGGGCTGTGCACATGAGAACAGCTGAAAGCATGATAGATGCAGTGGCTGAGCACTGCCGCTTGCCTCTGTCCAGCTTCCATCTAAGGAAGTAAATCTCTTTTGGGATGGCTGTGCCTGCTCTCCGAGCTCCCTGGAGCAGAGCGGGTGTCAGGACAAGAGGCAGTTTGTTGGTTGAGTCAATATGTTCTCTTAGTCCAGCCGGGTTTTACACTTCATAGGCAATTTTCTGCATGCAATTCACACATGCCTAACTCAGAGCAGTGTTTCGTTTCCCTGGGAGGTCTTCAGTTCCTATCACAGGTCTGAGGATTTTATGCTCAGAAGCTTGTCTTCCTTTTTGAATCATATCAGATCCTGTGCACTGCTCGATAGACTCTGTGGAGGAAGTTCTGTCAATTTAGATGCACAATACAGATTATAATTTTCCCTAATGAGGACCTGCTGGCACACGTGCACCCACATGTACACACCCATTCCAGCACTGTTTCAAGTGGCATTAATAATATAGGGTAGAGTGTTTTTTTCCCCCTTGACTAGCTGTCATTTCAAAAAGTTCTAGGAGAGAATACATGTAATTTGAAAATCTCTTGTGATAAAAGTAAGTCTTTTATTTGCAGGAGAGTGACGTGACTTTCACAGAATGGAAACCCATTATTAGGGTTATTAACATTAAGCTACAGCAAGAAATGTACCATCGGTGATTCCTCTTCATGATCATGTCAGAAATGTGTCATGTCGGACCCTGTTGTAACTCCAGGCATGTGTTGGCTTGGATTATGACCTGGTACATCCTATTTATTATAGGCTTATTCTGTGGCTTATTATATGCCTGTCTTTACAACTGTAAATATTGTTCGTTTTCAAGAAAGCCAAGAGTTTTGTTGATCTCTGCTTCATTTCCTCATCACCTTTCCCCGTTCTGAGGAATCCCTAGTGAGCATAACCTGGGATTGCCACAACGTGGACAACCTCATCCTCTCAGGGTGGGCTGCTCTTGGACTCCAGCTCCTCCAGGGAGCACTCAGGGCTGGAATGCCAACTGCAAAATTCCTTTGCCTTTCCCTGTGCTCAGCTTGTCAGCTCCCATCAAACATCTCCTTAATTCCCCAGACTGTTATCCCAGCTCATTAGGAAGGAAAACTGCCACTAACTAAATCAGATTTGATAAAAAATTCGTGATTATTTGAGCTATGCTCAAGAAGATCTGTCCTTAACTGAAAGAAAAAAGAGTGGCAGTACAAGTTTCAGATGGTTCCAGCAAAGGAATGCCTGTTCAAGGTGTGAAGTTTTATTTGTGACCAATTTTGGTTTGCCTTTGGGATTTTCTAGATGGCAGGTTTGTTATATTTTAAATTGGCATCATCAGGATCTGGCTAAACAGTAGCCAGTCACATTTTTGTGGTTAATTTAGGAGTGGTCTTACTATTTGTAGGAAACCATGGCTTTAACTTGGTAGGCAAAGTATTGAACATACTATGTACAAGTAGGGAAGGGAAGGAATCCTAAAGAGCCTGCCTAAAATACCCGGAGCTGGGGAACTGTGAGGAGGTACAGGCTGTTTGATCACCTCCTGTCTGGTGAAGCAGGTTTTGATCACAACCATGACCATTCAAACTGGAACCTGAGGGGAGATTTTACTGATTCCTTGCTGTAATAGTTGGTTTTTTTCCCCATGACACTTATGTGTGAACTTTTGTTTGAACTCGGAAAATGGAGTCAAAACTGCACCCGGAATTGCGTAGTTCAGATGATAACTCAGTAACTCCAAAGACTCTTTTAGTCAGGATCTAGAAATAGTAAAGCTGCTTCTTTACTGCAAGCACTTTTGTTGAAGTCTGCCTCTATAGGTTTTGGATTTCTCTGTGGCCTTTGCCATGAAATTAAACTTGAGCCGAGGGCTCGGTGGGAATCTTGCAAAATGACAAGAGTGGTAGCAGTTTCTAAGCTTTTTTTCTAACCCTCTTGAGTGACATCTCTTTTAAAGTCACTTTTTGGAGTGCTAAATTAATGCCAGTAGTGGATAGTGCTAAATTAGTGATAGCAGTGAATGTCTTTTCAATTATTTCAGGGTATGTTGCAAACTGAGAAATTAATTTCGCTTTCCTGCTTCCCAAGGCAATTCCCTTGGAGGTTTTAAGAATAACAGCGCACACTTTGTCTTGTTTTGCTTCTGCATTGAATCTTCATGATAAAAATCGCACCTTAATGAGATGAAATGATTTGTGGACTGGATAACTGGAGTCAGTGCAAGAGGGAGAAGGTGGTGACAGGATGGCAGGTCATTTTGGGACTGGGTCAGTTGCCTTTAAAGCCTCATCCCCAGAGGACCATGGTCCTCCCCTGTGGATGGAGGGAGCTGTATAGAGGACTGCAGTGACTCCCTCCAGCAGTGCTTAATTAAGAAGAATGTTGGTATTTGGAGATAATGCCTTCTTATGGATGTTGCTCTGCAAACAGATAGGAAAATTGCAGCAGCAGTGTCATAGCTATTTCAAAACATTATCTTTGCTTTAAATATTGTGTTATTAGGCTGATGGATTTGAAGATCTTTCTGGACATAGAGAAAGCAGCACAGTGTTTTCAGTTGTGAGATGAAAATTTAAACTCTTCCATATTTACTAATTGGATCCAAAAGAAATCTGTGTATCACAGATGGTTTAATAGACGTTTTGAATATAGAGGGTGAACTTGTGAGTTTTATTTTTAATGAAGGCTTTTGATTGGAATAGATATCTGTTACTTCTGCCTGATAGAGTTCCCAAAGTGGGGAGAGATTATTGTTTTTGCAGTCTGACCTTGTGTGTGCTAAATATTGTGTGGTTGTAGGCTGCTGGCAGACAATTCTCACTTGGGCTCCATTGCCTCTGCTCAGTGGAGCCCTTGCAGCTGTGGAAGTTGTCAGAGAGGAGTTGCCCTTTCCTGCATTTAAAATCTTCTTTCTTTAATGTTATAAGCAAAAAAGTTATAGAGAGTTTCAGGCTCCTCTGTATTCAGTTTTTCTACATTGATCCCCATTTTCTGTATGGAAAGACATTCCCTTTCTGGAATATAGAGCACTGTAAAGTTATTTACAGAGTAGTTTTGCCCTTAAAATTTAGAAGGATTGAATAAAACAAAGGAGGAGTAAATCTGAGTAAGTCTGAGTGGGGAGCAATGGAGAATTATCATGAAATTGTTATTTAAGATACTATTGAAAAGAATTAAACTGACAGCCAGGAGACTGTCCAGCAGAGCTTTGGGTAGCAGAGGGACCTTGTGGCTCTGGTTTCTGGTGCAGTGGTGTGTGTCCTGCTGGATGGAGGTGCCTCCAGCTCCAACACCAAGAACCTGCTCAGGACCTTCCTGGTCAACACCAACACCCCTGGCCTGTGATGTGCTTATCAACACAGATGCCAAATCTGTGACTGAAGCCATAGCTGGGGGAAAAAGCCTGGAAGGAGCCAGTTGTTCAGAACAAAGAAGAACGATAATGGTGTTAATTGTGCTGTTTTTCGCTTTAAAAGGTTGTTATTCAGCCAAAAATATTATTTTCTGAAAGTACATAAAGCAGCATGTTTAAAGGAACACCTTTTTCATACTTGAGGCGTGAAGAAGAGAGACCAACTTGTTCTGAAAACACATCAAAGTGATATTTAAATGCAGGCTGACTGTCTCTTTAACCAGTAAATAACGAGGCAGTGCTGCTAAACTGAGGAAAAGAGGGATAAATTATTACAGCGGATCATGTACAGCAGCAAGTAGTGTTGTAACTCCTGATCAAAGCAGAGCTGTGTGTGCCTGTCACTGGGAGCTTGGCAGAGAGGTTGGGTCGCTCTCTGAGCAACAAAATTCAGTGTCACATTTGAAGTGTGGAGTTTTTCCTTCTTTGATTTCCTTACTGTCACATAAAAAGAGAGTAAACACATAGTCACTAGCGGGTGCACAGATATAAAGGCTGCTTTGCTTTCTGTCAAACTTCGTAATATTGTCTAAGCAGGGGGTTTTTTCCTAATACTTCTTGTGCAGTTGATTTATTTGAGAAAGACGAGCAGCTTTCCTTTGCGCTTAGACTAGACATGTGGTCACTGCTTTGGAATTTGGTTGAGACCCTATCTCCTGGCTGCCTCCAACCAGGGCTCTGCCAGGTTGGGAACGCCTCTCCCGATGTCCCTGCACTGGTTTGCGGCCCCCAGGTATAGGTTTGGTTTCTTCCACCTGTAACAGGTGTTTATGTGGTCCTGGACTGAGCATCCTCTAAAAATCGAAGCTGGGATGGAAGTTGAGAGGTCTTAGTTCATGTCTAGTGCTGAAGAGACAGACCCTTGATTTTGACCATATTAATTAAGGCCTTTTATTTTGAGAACACGTATGTTTTACGTAGGTTTAATGAGAAAAAGCTCCCTCCCCTACTCTGCCTTTGTGATACCACACCTGGACTACTTCATCTGGGTCTGGGGCTCCCAGCACAGGGAGGACAGGGACCCATCAGAGTGGGTCCAGAGGGGGCCATGAAGATGCTCTGAGGATTGGAGCACCTCTGCTATGGAGACAGGCTGAGAGAGCTGGGGGTGTTCAGCCTGGAGAAGAGAAGGCTTTAGGGAGACCTTAGAGCCACTTCCAGTGCCTAAAGAGGCTCCAGGAGAGCTGGAGAGGGACTTTGGACAACAGGACAAGTGGGAATGACTTCTCACTGACAGAGGGCAGGGTTAGATGGGATATTGGTAGGGAATTCTTCCCTGTGAAGGGTGGGCAGTCCCTGGCACAGGTTGCCCAGGGAAGCTGTGGCTGCCCCATCCCTGGAAATGTTCCAGGCTGGGTTGGACAGGGTTTGGAAGGGGTCCCTGCTAATGGCAAGGGGTTGGAACTAGATGATCTTTGAGGTCCCTTCCAACCCAAACAATTCTATGATTCTATTCTATATGATGGGAAATATACAGAACTGTTGAACTTAAAGTGTGATGGTTGGCAGGCCGTGCACAGGCACGTTATTTGAGGAATAAGTGCACAGTGCTTTTTAGGGCTTGGTAGGCAAACTGGGACCCTCTGCCCTGACCTCTCCCTGCCCTTGCCAACAGAAAAGCTTGCCGAGGCTCAGCGCAGGTTCACCACCCTCCGCACTGAGCTACAGTCGACTCTGGATGCACAGAAAGAAGCCAGCGGGGCTTCCACGCTGCAGCGGCGCAGAAAGCCCGTCTTCCACCTGTCCCACGAGGAGCGTGTCCAGCACAGGAACATCAGAGATCTGAAACTGGCCTTCAGTGAGCTCTACCTCAGCCTCATCCTACTGCAAAACTATCAGGTACCTGCAAACAAAAAGAGCTGGTTTTACAAAGCCCCGTCTGTAAACATGTCTGTGCTTTGTGTATCCTTGAGTTGCCTCGCTCAAGCCAGTTTTTTTGTTTATTTCTGCCTTTTTTTGGGGAGACCCCTAAACGCTTTTAAAGAAAAGGTAGATACCAAGCAGCTAGCAGGCTAAAGTCTGGTTGCTTTTTGTTGAGCTGGAAGTGCTAAGCTGACCTGCAGAAGGACCTTCTTTCTTCCTTTTTCTGGGCTGGCTGACTCCAGCACTCATGGCTGGAACATGAGGTCACACTGGGACCTCCTCCTTCTGTAGCGTGCTGTTCTGTGCAAGGCTGGAGCAGGCAAGCTGGGGAAGAAGCTCTTTTATCTAATATTTGCAGTGAAACTTGAAATCCTAACGTACTGTTTCCTCTTGGCGTTACCATGGTAGTGGCTGTGACCTTGCTGTATCAGAATTTCTTGTTAAAACATCCATTTTTTTAAAAAAAAATATTTTTATTTCTGCAGCATACAGGCTCATTTGCCTTGAGGTATGAAAAAAAAATCAAAAAAAATCAAAACTTGAGTTGTACTTGGAACTCTGGCATGGTAAATATTGCAGATGCTGATCTAATTCCAAAAATTTTGAAATAAAAATCTGAAACTGTTAATATCGTTCCTTCTGAAGTTAAATACTCTGAAATGCTTTTAAGTGTCTTACTATGAGGAGCTTTAGCTTGTTAAATAAGAATGCTTGAGCTTAAATTCACATCATCTGTATTTAGATCTTTAGCAGCATGGTACTGGAGAATTTTATTAAACAAAATTCACTGTAAGAATAAATTGAATACCACCCTGCAGTATGAACAAAACTTATTCTTCAAAAATTCTGAGTGCTTGTACCTCTCCTGTAGAGATGTTATGTCTTTGAGCACGTGTCTGGAAATTATTTATGAGTTTTTTAATAAAGGTCTAGTAGTGGTATAGTTCCTAGTTCAAAATCCTGGGAAAGGTGGAGTACCTGCTGCTTTTCAGGAATGGAGCGAAGCAGTATCACCTGCAGTGATTTATCACCTATATTGTTTTTCTTTTTTGAAAGAAGACAGCTCATCATTTTGTTTACAAAAATCTCTTTTGAGGCTTGATGAAGAATTTAAATAGGGGATGAAAGTTGTACCTTTGGGAAACCTTTTCCTATTGCTCATCAGTGAAGAAAGGCATCTTGCACACTTATTTTTTGGGGTTTTTTTGGCTATCATAAGGTCAGCTCTACTATAAGTATACTAAATATTGGTCTAATCCCCGTCTGGATTTGATAGCTTTCACAGTTTGCAGAGGCAGCAGAGATGTTTTCTACAACACACCTTCAAAGAGAGAACGAGGAAAATTCCTTCAAATTGGTCTTGACGATAAGGACAAGAAATACAAGTACTAAACCATAAAACCAAATCCCAGAATACTACTCTTAATCATTCTTGACCTTAGAATATAAGAACTAGGAATGTTCCAGCTCTTAAAGTTTTGGCAAGAATTAAAAACAATAACCTGGTGGGAAGGTGATGTAGCTGAGACCTTCATATAGGAGGTAAAGCGAAGTCAACAGCAGCATTGTAAATATCAAACCATGGCTTTGAGGAAATGCTGGTGCCTTCAGTTGAGTTACTCAGGAGGGAAAATGCACCTGAAGCCAATTCCTCAGTCTGTCAGGACTGAACAAGAGCACAAGTTTCATGCGTTCATTCCCGAGCTACACAAACCAAACATCAGGTGAAACTATAACTTGTCTCCAGGGCAGCCCTAACATATTTAACTTACCAGCGATTAAACTTCTGATAAAACTAATTTATTGCTGATAGTATTACAATATTCTAGAGTGTACATAGATAAATCTATTTATTTGAAATACTGTGGTTTGGGAGAAACAAATTGTGAGAAATTATGCATATAATATTTAGTTACATATCTCTATAATATAGTGCATTTATCAGGTGAATAATAGAGGCTGAACCTGCCTTGCTGGTGCATTTCCTGATACACTTGTATATGAAAAAGGAGTTTTGAATCCACTGTTTTATTATACTTGATCTTGCATTATATTGTTGCCTAAATTGTATTGTTTGTTTTGTGGTGGTTTCTTTTTTTTTTTTCCCCACAAAACATACCATTAGTTGATTCACTTAAACGGATTTGATTATTATCCAAGAGAAATAGAGGTCAGGCTTGGAGAAAGCCCCTTGCCAAATAAAAGCAACACAAATAGCAAGCATAGCAAAATATCTGACTACATAAATGATGTTTGTTCAGTTTCACAGTTTCATCTTCCTTGTCTGAAGCACCACTCTGACCAACAGTGCTTTTAACATGCACTTTGGGGTTGCAGAATTTTTGCAGCCAGAGCTTGAAACACTGACAGAGAGCTTTTTAGGGTGCCTGGTTTAACCATATCCCAACCAGCCAAGGCACCCCAGAGTTAGTCTGGTTTTGTACCTGTAGCAGATGAAGGGATGTTAGTTCAGGCCACAGAAAAATCTCTGACCAAAATAATCATTTTGTTGCAGCTTTTCATCTGAAATTTCTGCTCTCCCTGGGGTGGAATGCTGGCTTTTCCAATAGAAAGGAACTAAAGTCTCCTGTCTGCAATAAGGCAGATCTTAATGCTTTGGCTTCCTGAGCCTGTCTCCCCAGCCTCATTTCCCCACCTA
Source organism: Acropternis orthonyx (assembly GCA_035583155.1). Lineage (NCBI taxonomy): Eukaryota > Metazoa > Chordata > Aves > Passeriformes > Rhinocryptidae > Acropternis > Acropternis orthonyx. The sequence goes on along the minus strand of JAWWEU010000005.1, from coordinate 29,724,201 downwards.
GATGGGAGGGGTCTGGCATTAAATCACCCTAAGCATAATTAGATTGAAAATAATTTCAGTGAGTAGTTGGTGCCTCTCAGCAGGGCTTTGGATTTTGCTGTTTTCTCCATTTTTCTTTCCCAAGCTACTCTAAGCCTTTTTCAAAAGCTAATCTTGCCATGATTCCTCTGTATTTCTGCTGTTGCTGGAATGAAATGTTGAGTCTCTGAATGGAGTTTCTTGCATAATGAAGTGCAGGATTGCAAATGCATCCTGTGGCAGTGATTGCCTGCAGGGTGATGAGCTTTGCCTGTCCTGGGTACTGTGCATTAGAAAAGTGTGGGGTCAGGGTTTGTGTATAACTTCCAAAGCAACAGTTAATTCTTGTTGTAAGCGTTGTGTGCTTATCCCTACAGACCAGAGAGTTACATCTCCCACATCTGCAAGCCTAAAGTAGTTTTGCAGCCACTGTATGATGTACCCCATGACAAAGGATGCTGCTGTGGGGATGCACTTGTCTGGATTTAACCTGCAGCATTGACTATTTTCATGCAAAGATTTCCCTTCTGTAATCTGGAGAAGGTGATTTGAAACTAATGTAAAGTTTAAGGAAACTTGAAGTCAGTAGCTCAGCTTTTTCAGAAGGGAAAGCCCCTTGAAGATTATTTGTCTTCAAGGTATCATTAGGAACGTTGTCACTTCTGCATAAAGGAGGAAAATGGCAGTGATCTGACTCTTCAGGGAATAAAAAGGTTCAGGCAGCTCCCTGGAAATAAGTTACCTCTTTTTATGCCCTTGAGTCGCATGTGTTTTATTTTACTTGCAAGGAATGTGTGTTACTTACAACAAAGTAAAACTCAGAAACTTCCTGACGGTAGATGCAATCACTTTGAATCTTCTTATTAACTATGCCTTTATTTGCTGGCAATGGAGAGAGAGCCATTTAACTTCGTTGGAAGCCAACTGGGGTTAAAAGCCAGCATGTCTTTTTCCCTTGTCTGCAGAACCTGAACTTCACTGGGTTCCGCAAGATCCTGAAGAAGCATGACAAGAACCTGGAGACGGCGCGGGGGGCGGAGTGGAGGGTGGCCGAGGTGGAGGTGGCACCTTTCTACACCTGCAAGAAGATCAACCAGCTTATCTCTGAAACAGAGGTAAAGATGCTGCTCTGGGCACTGCTCCTCTGGTAACTAGAAAACAGTGGTGTTTCATTCCCTGCTGATTTCTGGAAGTGTTCAAGGCCAGGTTGGATGGAGCTCTGAGCAATCTGGTCTGGTGAAAGGTGTCCCTGCTCGTGGCAGAACTAAATGATCTTTAAGCTCCCTTCCAAACCAAACTAGTCTATGATTCTATAATTTCTATAATGTCTTGTGCTTTCTGTAGCTTGTATTTACTAACAAGATGACTAATAATTGATTTTGAAATGCCACTGACTTCTGGCACTCCTTACATAAATTTGGATGTTTTCTCTTCAGCTGGCAATTTTCCTTTGGACAAGTTAGTGCAGTGTTGGCTTGTGTTGTGTAGGAACTTAGTGCAGCACAGGGAGCTTTTCACATCTTTGTTACCATGTATTAAAGGAACAGTAGGCCAGGGTTCACATGTGACCTGGAAACCCACCGTTATTTTTGGTTTCAATGCATTACCATGTGCTCATCATTGAAATGAACTTCAGTGATGTATTTCTTTATCTCCTTAGGAAGTGGTGACCAATGAGTTGGAAGATGGAGACAGACAGAAGGCGATGAAACGTTTGCGTGTTCCACCCTTAGGAGCAGCTCAGGTGAGAGACTGTGCTGTGGAGCAAAGCTGCTCCTCCAACTTGTCAAGGTGCCAAATTAAATTCAACATCTGAACAAAGAAGCGAAAATAACTGATGTGAGCGTGCTCATGCACCCGGTGAGGGCAGCATGGTCACGTAATCTGCTTTAGTTCCGGAAGGTTTGGAAATAGGTTACTCTTCCTAATGCATGCAGACCAGGTAATGAAGGGATGAGAAACAGTGAAAGGAAATTTGGGCTAATAATAACATACGCTTAGTGTGTGTGTGGTCTGGAATATTTTTCAAAGGGCATTGAGATGCCCAAGCTCTGTTTCAACACAGCAAGTGTGTGTATACATATAAGTATATATATACAGCATTTTTAGTTTAAAAAAAAACTCACTTCAAGAGCAAGAGGGCAATCAGGGGTGAGGGCATTGTATTTCTCATTTTAAATTTACTCTGCAAACTTATCTGACTTTGCTGATAATCTGTTTAGCCCATGTTAATTCTGCCATTGCTTTGTTCACAGCCTGTACCAGCCTGGACTACATTCAGGGTTGGATTGTTCTGTGGGTTGTTCATTGCACTGAATGTCACCGTCATACTTTCAGGTGGGTATCCTGCCATACCTCAGGTTGGATGTTTTCTCATCACTTAGTGAGGGCCTGGACCTGAACTGGGCAGGTCAGGATGTTCTGGGTTAAATCAGAGCCCGATCACACTGGTGTGAATTACTAGTTCTGCTCAGTTGTGTTTTTTCTCATGTTATATATGCAGATTTTGGAATTTGAACATATTATAGCTTGTTCTCCTTATTTCTTACTTATCCTTGGTTATTCCAAGGGTGCAACTTCCATGTGAAAGACAGACTTCTGTTCCCTGCTGTGAACACACAGCCCTTGCCCACCTTGAGGCAGGTGCTTGTAGAACTTAAGCTTTGCATGGTACTGACTTCCCTACAGTGAACAGGACCACGCATAGAGCCACATCAGCACATGCCCCTTGGGACATTTTCATCTAGAAATTCCAAGGATTTCAATGCCTGGTGCCCATTAATAGAATTAATTGAATTTTTCTTGTTGGCAGATGCTGGTAAGATTGTTTAAAAGCTACAATAAATTATTGCATATCTCAGGCCTTGGCTTTATTCTGCTTTGTGCCTTCTGAGTTTGGCCTCTGATTAGAGTAAGAGCCCTGTTAGTCCTGTAGATCCAGACACAGTGCTTAATCACAAGCAGCTTTACTAATTGTGCGTGTGATTTCTGCAGTGTTGTAACTTGCTTAAGCAGTACAAAGGAAAAGGCTTAACAAATCAACTTACGAGCTCTTGCATTAGGGAAAGCCCATGCCTGTGTTTTTGACTTAAAAGAATTTTTAATCGGATGTTTCTGTAATTGGATCCAGTCATCTCTTGGGATAAAATGCCTCTGTTTGAGGAGCTGTTTGCAGTGCTTCCCATTTGGTCTTCCAGTAGTAGAGGCAGCAAGCTGACCCATCTACATGAAGGGGCTGTTTAATGTGTAGAAGCTGTTCTTTATTCATCATTTCTGTTACTTACTTGTTTGATCTCTCTGTGAGACCCAAATATGATTGAAGCCAGTTGTGTTTGCTTTCTCTCTGTGTTAAGAATGGAAAAAGTGCCACAGTTGTGAGAAGGAATTCATAAAAATGATTATATCTGTAAAGCAGGTGTTACTAACCCAGTGTGGATAATAGGTGTGTTGCATCAGCAGGCATGATCTGATAGCTCTGTGTTACTGCAGATACTGGGCAGAACCTGGGTTCTAACTGCAAAGGGTTTGCTTTTAATTGGCTAACACTTTGTTAACCTCTTGGCTCCTTCAGCCAAATTCTTTTCATGATTTGATCAGCTAAGATAGGATTTTAGTGTCCTGTGTGTAGATTCTGTGAAACAGCATCAGAATGCGGCTTCTATTAGTAACCCACTGCTGTATCACCTGGTTTGAAAACTCAAGCAGCAACATTTTACAGCTTTAATTTCATGATAACTTGGGGTCTGTTAAAGGCTGTAAATGCAGCAGGTGGATCCCAGGAGGGTGTCACCCTAAACAGGACAAATTTTGAGGCCTTACTGTTTCTGTATGGCCTTTCCTAGGTGCCAGACTACTGTGTAATTGAGGCTGAAAGTTCACGGAAATGAACATTTGTTTTATTAACCAGAAACCTGTAATGTTTCATGCAAACTCCCAAGTCCTTGCTGCAGCAGTGCTCTGCTCTTTTTAGGGAATTAGGCTGTGACTCTGTTGAACTTGTCACCAGGGATATTTTTTCCTCTCTGAGCACCTTGTGCAGAGCCTGTGCTGGCTGAGGGGATGAGCTGGTTGAGGGTCACATCCCTGCCAGCTGTAGGAGGTGACTTCACTTGTGTTGGATTTAAGTGGAAAGTGTATAGGAATGGAAAATATTTGTCCTGGGGCTGTAGTGCAGAGCCCTGGGCTGGGTCACCACACTTTCACACCTTGGGCACTTCCCAGCACGTGGGGTCCTTGAGGGTCTCCAATCAAACTGCTCAGCTGTTGGGAAGAAAAGGATTCGATTCAGTTTGGAAACATAAAAAGGGAATCAGATCGAGCCTTTCCACTGTGGAAACTGAACTAGACAATACCTAGGTATCAGAGGAGAGAATATACAGAAATACTCTTAACTTCTGCACGTTGATCTCTCAGCAATTTGTACTCTTCAGTGTCTGCTTTTAGTCCAGCTGCTGTTCCACACTGCAGTTATGGTCCTCTACCACCCTGAGGGGCCAGAAACGAGATTAGTGGGCATTAGCTATGGAAGTCATATGTTGTACTGTCATACTGAATGGTGTTCACCTCAGGGTAAACCTTTGCCTGGGTGTTCTGTCGGGAACAGCACACAGCACGTCTGTCCTGTTCTGTCTGGTCACTTCTTAGTCAGGATTTTTGGGGCTACTCTCTCCTGTTTGGAGTTTTGACCAGGTGGCCCACTGTGTTCCCCTCCAACCTTACCCATTCTGTGATTCTGTGATCTCCCTTGGTTTTGAGATGAAAATTTAGAAAGCTGCTTTTGAAATTCCACATTTAAGACTCATTCCTTTCAACTTCTTCTGTCCAAAATTTGATTCCGTTTTGTCTGAATCCAATAGTCTCTGTAAGTTTTAAGTAAAGGTTCTTGAGTCGTTGTTATTTTCACAATTTTTCCTCCATAATTTCTGTAGCAAAAAGGATAGATGCTGAACACATGAAATTCCTTATGCATATGCTGTCGCCGAAAAACAATTGGAAGAACAAGGGGCTGTAATTTAGACAGGCAGGTTTGTGGGAATAAATTCTCAGCCTCAATTCTGTAAAAGTGCATGGGGTTTTTTTAACCCACCTTAAAAAAACCCGCCAAAACAACAAACACTTGGCTGAGAAACTCTCAATGAAACCAAAACTGAGGCTTCGAATAACTGTATTTTATTTGTGCTTTTCTCATAAACCTGTGTCAGGCAACTGGGGGGTAGTGCTTTGCAAAGAGGCTTGTGCTGGAGAAAGTTGCTGTATAAGTCAGTTTGCTGTTTGAAACGAAGCAAATTTGCTTCCAAAACCCTGAAATCCGAACCAAGGAAGCAACCAAGGCTTTCCAGCAGCGCTGCCTTAGGCTGGGATTTCTCTTTGGGTGCGGCTGGGTGTTGTGTGGCTGGCTGTGAATATGTATTGCATTAGCTGGGTGATTAGGCGCAGTTTAGCATTGTTTTAAACGCTGTAAATGGTGCTTCTTGGTTTTGCGGGGAGCTGAAGTGTTTTTGTGCATCTGTCTGTTGGGATTTCGTCTCTATTAAACCGGAATATTTAAGTGCATATAGTCAGATTTATGCTGGTGCTGTCCCTTGTGCCTGTAGTGTGAGACAGGAACGCTGCTAATGACTCGATTACACCAGCTGGAGAGGGAATTTTCCCCAGGATGCTCCTAAATCCTCTGACAGGCTAGGCAAAAAGTCTTCCCCTTGCTGGAATATGCAGTTGTGTGCTAGTATACCCTGTTTTCTCTCACCTGAGAACCAGGACAAAGCCATGGAGTGCGTGTGACATGACTTCTATCCCTAAGGTCCTTCCTTTTTTTTGTCTTTGCCAGGTGTGGCTTTTATAGATGGACCAAATGTGTGGCCACTGGTGAGAATCTATCGAGGTGGCTTTCTCCTGATAGAATTCCTCTTTCTCCTGGGTATCAACACATATGGCTGGAGACAGGCTGGAGTCAATCACGTCCTCATCTTCGAACTCAATCCCCGCAGCAACTTGTCCCATCAACATCTCTTTGAGGTAAACAGAGGGATTGTAGGAGTGGCTGAGCTGTGCACATATCAGGAGGATAAATCCTGCGTTGTTTCCTGGCAAGGAGCTCTAATACAATTAGAAGAGGAAGTTGCTGAAATCTGATTAGATTACAGGATTGAGCACTGCTCTCCCTTTTCTTATAATGAGACTTCATTGTAGTTTTCAGAGCTTTATTTTCATGAGGTATCTGTGTGGGTTTTTTTTTTCCCCTGTAGATTGCTGGTTTCCTGGGCGTTTTGTGGTGCCTGAGCCTGCTGGCATGTATATATGGTAAATTCACCTACATCCCTATGCAGGTGAATCCACTCATCTTGTACGGCTTCATGTTGCTTTTCCTCATCAACCCTACCAAAACCTTATATTACAAGTCCCGTTTTTGGCTGCTCAAACTATTGGTAAGTCTCAAACCCGGTTTAAATAAATAATTTTTTTATTTTTTTAATGCTGTGGCTGAGCAGTAGCAGTGAAGGATGTACAAGTGTTACTGATCTTAAGTGAAGGGGATACTGGGATAATCATACCACTGTTTTTATAGAGCAGACCTGATCAGGTATTGACTGTAAATAGTTTTTGAGGATGGATTTGCTGAAGCATCTTCTGCTTCCTATACCAGTCTACTTGTTAATCTTCCCACAGACAGCTGTAAACAGACTTTTGCACATATAGGAACACTCTTTACCTGTTTGTTCCTTAACGTAGTAAAACAGTTTGATTAGGGCTCCAGTGCTCTAAGGCAAGGCTTGCATGAGTGCTCCTCAGCCCAAACTGGGTTCACTGATGGAGAGTCAACATCTGCAAAGGTTACTGCTCTTAAAATTGTGTTCATGGGTGGGTTTGTTTTCAGCTAATCTTTTTGTGGTCTTAAACTCTTTGTTTTAGACCCAGATCTTATTTTCCAGGTAAGCTAAATCTGGTAAATTGAATGTAAATACATGTGCTGCTTCAGTGTTCCAGTTATAAGTGGGAGCTCTGAAAGAACAGTTTTCAAACTTGTTGGATGACTCATCAGTTTCTTCCCAAATGGCTGTTTCACATGTTCATCCCCACCCCACCCTGTACGTCCTTTCAAATTGATTTTAATCAAGTTGGTTCCCCTGATAGCTTTTTCTTGCTGGAGCTGTTCTGAGAGCTTTGGGCGGAAGAGGGTTTGGCTGGCTGGTGTTCTTCATAGAATTGTTTTAATGCCAATTAAAACAATTAAATTTATCTGGAACATGGCAAAGATGAAACGTGAAATTGTGCTTTGAGGCTGTGCGTGCAGGTACATGCACAGTGAATTAACCTCTTGTTATTTGATTTGCTGCCTTTACTAATATTTTAGCTTTTTGTTTTTTGCCTTCCAGCATTCAGCCATCCCTCAGAGATGTACCTTTAGTCCCAAGCCTCATTAGTCTGACTGCTGTCCCCTGGTGTGAGGGGAAGCACTGGAAGTGCTTTAGCCACATGAGTAATATCTGTGCTAATTTACCTTAATACCTTACCAGGGTGAGCTTCTCAGTGTTCACAGAGCTGTGTAGGCAGTTTGCAGCACCTGCTCTGTCCCAGTGATCTCCAGACTATGCTGCAGTCTGGACAGAGATGTTAGAATCACAGAATGGCCTGGGTTGCAAGGGACCTTAAAGATCATCTTGTTCCACCCCTCTGTTAGGAGCAGGGACACATTCCACCTAGACCAGGTTGCTCCAAGCCCCATCCAACCTGGCCTTGAACACTTCCAGGGATTGGGCAGCCACAGCTTCCCTGGGCAACCTGTGCCAGGGCCTGCCCACCCTCACAGGGAAGAATTTCTTCCCAATATCCCATCTAACCCTTCCCTCTGTCAGTGGGAAGCCATTCCCCCTTGTCCAGTCAGTACATGCCATTGTAAATAGTCTCTCAGATTGATAGAGATGTATCCGTAAATAGATTCTCTCAGAATCATGGAATATCTCAAGTTGGAAGGGTCCCATAAGGTTCATTGAGTACGTTTAAGTGTGCAGTGGCCAATTCATCCCAAGGTCTCCCGGGGGGAAAAAAGCTTCATCAAAATGCAGGATCACCTTAATGGTGGGAAATGACACAGTATTTCTGTGTGTTATGCGGAAGTGGGGAAAAGAGGCCAGAAAATCACATAAAGAGCAGCTTTTATTCCATGTACTCGGCTGGCTGGGTGTATTTTATTTCTCCATGCAGTTACCAGCAGCTCTCTGGGTGAAAGGAGGTTTAAATAGTGCAAGACTTAGAACTCCGCTGCTCACACAAATTTTCATTTAGTGAGGGTTTTTCTTCACTGCTCCATGTGTTTCCTTTCCAGCCAAAATGAAGTCTGACATATCAGGTGTAGCAGAGCATTACTGGCACCTTCAATTTTTCTAGAACCAAATCAAGGACATACTTCAGTGTGTTGTAGCATTTCCTGGTGGATCTAGGAGGCTTATTGCGTCCATCTGTGATCAACATCACAGCCTGTTGTTGCTCCTGAGCGGGGGCCCTCGTGCTAATCCCTGAGGGATGGCGAGCTATATCGGAATTGCTCCTCCTCTGAGTGAACAAAGTTATTTAGCCCGTAGTAAATCTAATTCCCGTGCCAGGCTCTTCTTTCTCACCTGCATGCTGAGGTGAGTGTTCTTTGTCCCTTTGCTGCTGGGTGAGAAGCCCGTGAGTGCCCTTGTGCGGGCTGAGCAGAGCAGCTCGCCGGGAGGAATCGGATCCGGGCACAGGGAATGGCACAGTGTCCACATGCCCACGCTCTCTGCAGGGAGCTGAATGGTGACACAAGTGCAGGGGGAGCCTGTCTGTGAGAGGTGAAAATCTAGCAAGTGTTCAGCTCCAGCTCAAATATCTGCCATCCCAGCACTAATTAAAAGTGCAGCCATCAGCACCAGGAAGTGCGTGCTCAGGTTGTGGAACTGTTGATACAGAATTGCACCCGACTGTTGAAATTGAGGGTCAGTTCTGGTATTTTATGACTTTGTTCTTCTCTGGAAGATGCTGCAGATGCTTCTGAGCTGTGAGGTGCAGAGGTGCCTGTGGTACCTCCACTGCCAGCACCCTCTGGAAGCTGGGCTGCAGCTCCCAACTGTGCCTGGCACATGGCATTAGGAGGGTTCAAATGGCAGCTCAGGAGGATAGTTAACCCAAGATGCCAGTGCCAGATATGTCGTGGACATATCTGTTGACTCCTGCTCTGCCATAACCTTTAGGTGGAAAGTTTCTACTCGCTTAAAAGTTTTACACTGTTCTCTGGCAGTGCTGAAGTGCCTGTCTCTAAATTAAATAACAAGGATTTTATTGTTTGTCCTTCGCTCCCCCCACCCAGGGAAAGCTGTTTCCATGTTTCATTTGTTTAGCTAGTCTTTGTTCATAAAAAAGAAAAAGGTCTATGGTGAAACAGATAAAGGGAGTATCAGGGAGTGTTGGGAAACGGGAAGAAGGACCTTCTGCAAAGGAAGGCTGGTGTGGTCTCTGACCTCTGCAGAAGCTGTTTTGCAGCTGGGCACCTTTGAAAACAGTCCTCCCTAATGGCTGACCCTGTTTGAGCCTTGGGAATAGGTGCCATCCAGCACAAGCACTGTGCTTTCTGGGTCAAGATCCATATCTGCTTTATGCCATTACCTCTTAGTCCCCCATTTGGCTTTGAAATGTAGGAGCAGAGCCTTAAATTTGCATTAGAGGCTGATGGGAATGTGTCAGTCCTTTCCCGGGTTTCTGGAGCTGTGCACCCTTTAGGTTAATAAGGAGAGCAATATAAAAGATCAGTGCTGGCCTGTGCTTTCATTAATTTAAAGGTTCATAAATCTCGGAATGACCGGATGGTGCTGGTGCCGTCTCCGTGAGAAATTGGCCATTAGTAACTATAACTAACCGGGCAGGGAGGGTTGTAATCAAAGGTAATGGAGCATGAAAACTGTGGGGTTTGGAAGAAGCCAAACTGCTGTTAAGGCTTAGAGGGAAAGTGGACTGGGATTGAGAGGGGAGTCCAATTGCCAGTCAATAGGATTTCCTCTGCCCTTTCTTAACTCCTTCCTTGCTGGAGGCATTGGCAGACCCAGTAACAATCCTCACTTTTACAACTTCTAACACCAAAGAACAACTAACTAGTGAGTTTAGTAAATCGAGGCATGACCAGACTAATGGGCCATGCTGAGGGTCTAAATCCAGCTGACATTAAGTGTGGAAGATGTCAATAGACATGATGTAAGTGCCTGAAAGAAAGAACTGATCAAAATGAGGAGGGACAGGAGAAATGGAACTGTATAGAGCTCTTACAGGGAGACTGGGAGTTTCTGGGAAAAAGCTTAGTTGGAGGAGACTGGGCTGTTCTGCCAGTGAAAAACAAAAAGGGGGGGACACAGGAGTAAATGCATACAGGAGGAGGAAAGCAGGAATGTTCTTTGTACTAAAAGTGAGGAGATGGTTATCCTTTTTTGTCAGCAGAAGCGAAATGTCAGCAATAAATCTTCAAGCATTTCTGTTATTTCCATATTTGTTCAATGCTGTGATGTCCTGCCACTGCATTTGGATGCCCTTGACACAGCCATGAATTACTCCTGCTTTTTCTTCCTGACAGTTCCGAGTGTTCACTGCTCCCTTCCACAAGGTAGGCTTCGCAGATTTCTGGCTGGCTGATCAGCTCAACAGCCTGGTCGTGATACTCATGGATTTGGAATACATGATCTGCTTCTACAGTTTTGAGGTTCAGTGGGAGGACAATGCTGGACTTCTGGCAAATACAGGTAGAGTAATGCTGTTGAGCCACGTGAATGCAGTCAAACTGACCTGAAAAACACTGAGCAAGGCAACTTCATAATTATCTGTTTTGAAGAGGGCTACAAATTATATAAGAAATTAAAATAAGTGGGGTTTCTTGTAAACACAGCGTTAGAGACATTCTCCCATTTCTTACTTCCATCCAGAGAAATGGAATTTCACATCGGTGTTCATTTCCTAATCCAGTCACTTGGCCCGATGTGTATATTCATCAAAGAATTTAGACACAGCACTACTGGTTGGAAAGAGAAATCCATTTTCCTGACATTGCTGTTTTATTTCATAGTAGTTTAACCATGTATTTGCCTTTAGCCTGTTCCTGTTGCTTGGTGTGGAAACAAGTTGCCTGAGCCTGTTAGCCACAATTTTCTGTGCTGTAGCCTGGTCCTCACAGGCTCCATCACAGTTCCCTGAAGCAGGAGAGGGTGGGAGGATCTCCTTAGTGCCACCCCTTATCCAAACTGAGTTGTTGCTGTGATGTCAGGGTTGTCCATGCCCCGCCTTCCCTTTTTTCTAACCAGAAGGGTCACAGAGCTGGAATATGAATTTTGATTCACGCCTTCCCAGTGGCCAAACAGTACCTGTCTCTTCATGGACTGGGCTGTTGTCTTTCCGTTTTAAGCAGTGACTGCTGGCAAATTGTGTTGTCTGATGGTTTTGACACTTGCTGAAAGAATTTGCTGTATGCTTCAATAAGCATCAGTGTTCACTTTGTTTTTCCAATCTGTCTCGTCTCTCCCTTCCCTTTAAGACAGCGTTGCAAGTAGCTAAATATTTACTTATTAAAAATAAAAATAAAATACATAAAGCAACTGAGTGCATAACAACTTGTCCTCTTCCAATCCAAGCAGTGGAATGATGGTGCAGTGCTTTGGGATAAATATAAATTAATAACTTGTCTCCATTAGTGTGAATAAGAAACAAATTAGTGTTAGTCAGGGAGGTGTTTATTTTATGTGCTGAATGAGCCAGCACAAAAATACAGGGTGCTTGGGGGTTTCCTGATCACTTCTTCAACAAAAAGAAGGTTTTCAAACATCAGGAGGGGTGACACAATGGTGTGGTGGTGTAGCTGGTGTCTCATCGCAGTCTTTGAAGACAGGCCTGGCTTTCCTTTTTAAAAAACAAAGCAAAAAAACCTGAAACTCAATCCCATATTGAAATATGGTTTTTCCTATTACAGTGTACCAGGAAAATGGGTCAAGGACATCTTGAGCAAAGTGGCGTTTTAGAGCTGTCCTGCAGAGTTTCTAAATGCTCTCCCATTTATGCACAAAAATCTAATGTCAAAGGCCTTTTGTAATTCCATCCTTAATTTGATTATTCACAGTACTGCCAACAGCACGAAACACATTTAAAAATAATCTATTTCGGAAATTCTTGCACGTTAGTTATATTAGCAGCAGTGAGAGAGTTAAATGATGGTCTGTCTGGGTGTGTTATTGGTGCCATGTCACCTGAATAACTCAGAGATGAAACAAAGAGCTTCAGGATGCTTTCTGGGGATGGGCTTCTTGCTTTTTGGGGGGTGCGTGTGTGCCCGAGTACAAAGCGTTCATGGGGAATTGCTGTCACATCAAGTGATGCTACAGAAAGGAAGACAGTAGTAGTTCTTTAACTTGCTAACTTTTTGTTGTCATAGTTTTAACTCTGTTTTTCTTGCAGATAATCAGATTTGTAACAGCTACTCCTACGGAGTGAGAGCAGTTGTCCAGTGCATCCCTGCTTGGTTGCGATTCATCCAGTGCCTGCGCCGTTACCGTGATAACAAACGGGCCTTTCATCTGGTTAACGCTGGAAAATATTCCACCACCTTCTTCGTGGTGACATTTGCAGCCCTCTACAGCACTCATGAAGGTATCGGGGATTTGGGGAAATCCTTTGCAACTCGTGGGATTTGCTTCTTACATGAGAGAAGTTCAGAATCTGGCAGTTTTGGCAGCTGTGAGACATCTCTGTGGAAAGGCAGAGGCCTGCCTTGCTTGTAAAGGGTGTTTTAAGACCTTATTTCAGGTGTTTTTCAAATCCCTGGTCTGCTTAGAATTGCACTTATGGGGAGCGTGGGAGAGAATTTTCAGGTTTCTCTTTCTAAAGGAGAAAACTGAAATACCTGTCAGGTTTTGCTGTGAAGGGAGGCTAATGGGAGGGAGATGTATGAGGAAAGGGATAACACAGGAAATACTTCTCTCTAAGCATTCATGAATACCTAACCTGGGTCATCTAAATAATTGATCCATCCATTCCTAAATGTGGAGGCATGTGCAGAGTGCCAGGAAAATGCTCACTCTGGATTTTCCTGTGTGATTCTGTCCATGTTTTTTTCTGCAGCTGGTAAGGAGTTGTTTCCAATCCATTTAACTGCAGATTGAGCTCTGATCCCTGAAGTTCCTTATCTCCCTGGAAACGACAATTACTCGATTCTCTTCTTGTTCTGAAGGAAAAAGCTTTTAGTTTCTGCACTTCAGGCAGTCACCCTGCCTTTCATTGTTCTGAAGTCCTAAAAGCTGTATTCCTTCACTTGAGATTATATGCCTTCTGTATCTCCAGAAATTAGCAACCACACACAGTCGTGAGCAATTACCTCCCCTGGAATATTATTGTGGTGAGGCAGGGAGAAGTGTTCAAGGCATGATTCTAGTTAACATGCTGGTTTTTTGGAGGGGTGGCAGGGTTATGAGAAAGCTTCCCGTGGCCAAGAAATGTCTGTTTTGACGTAGCTGGGCCTGAAGTCACACTGATGATGTTTGTCAGGCCTTGCATTTTAATGGCAGAGGAGTGCAGTGGCTCGGGCTGGCTGAAGGCTGGGAGTCAGGCTCTGTGTATCCAGGGGTACATGGAAGGCTGGTGTGGGAGCATCTTCTGTGCATCTCCTCCCTGCTGCCATGTCCCTGGAGCTTGTTCCTGTTATAACTTGTTTGCTCAGTGACATTCTGCAGCCCTGCAGTCCACTTAGTCACCACAGCCAAAGCCTGGGATGAGACAAGTACAGATTGCCTGGCTGTGTAGTCACTGCTTATATCTTTTATATACAGTGCAGCTTTGGGGAGGCTGACTAATGTTTCTCCTTCCCAGGAGGGGGACACTCTGGCAGAACCTCCAGTGGGAAGGTTGGGGTAGGTTTGAAACCAGGAGGAAAACCAGCATCTGTCAAAATGTCCTGTAGAAGAATTTTACCTCTTTCTGCTGCCCTTGGAGTTTGCATCTGTGCCAGAAGTGCTGCTCCCTGTTCTGGCTGCTGCCATACCCAACTGGTGTCCCCTCTTGGAGTCTGGCAGGGAGTGGACTGTAATGAGGTGTTTATGAGACAGGCACGGGTCTTGTTCCAGCTGCTGTGAGATGTCCCTGACTCCCATCCTTTGTCTGTCCAGTTTGTCAGTGGGAGTCCATAGCTTGTAGTCTTTGGTATCATACAAAAAAAATTTGGCAGCTTCATGGTTTTTGGAAATTGCACGTTAGCACTGACTTATGTCACCATGCCTGGGCTTTTCGGAGGGCTGCCTAAAGACCTTGCCATGTCCTCTCAGCCCCACAGGCCTGTTCCCATCCTGTCATAAATGCAGTTTCTAATATGCTGTACCTGATAAGAATCCAATTTCATCTATGTGCTTTACATAGAATCCCAGTTCTTTTTGAACTTGGAATCAGATGGTCTATTATCAAGTTGTTATGGTGCTACTGTTGAAAATAGATGTGCTGCTCACCCACACCTCTGTGTCTGCCCAAAGATAGCAAACACCCATCTCTTATCTACAAAACATCTGTTGGGGGGGGGAGCTGCTTGCTGTTAGAATAGCACTGCCCAAAACAAGCTTCTTAGACCTGCTAAATAGCAGTAGGTAATGAACCTGTTAATTGCTGTGGTATCAAGAGTTTTATTTAAAGTCTTCCATGCCTGTGCTTGCAAGCCTGTGACTTATACCTCTGGCATGGCAGTTTTCAGCTGCCAGGACAAGAGGGTAATCAGTGGCCTTTCTTTGGGAGGTCAGGTAATGTACACCAGTGCCTGTTCCGGACTTGGGAGGCCTGGGGACGTCACAGCCCTCTGAGAAGTATCATCTTCCTCCCTTCATTTGAACACTGAATAATTTGTAGCTGGTTTGTAGGTTTTAACTTGTGTCTTCCAGTGGTGTGAAGATGGACTGTGTGGCTGGGAGGGTTTGTTGGTGTGGAAAGCCACCTAATTCGTACAGGATGCACTGATGGCATTCTTGTGCTTTGTTTTCCTGTGCTTGCTGCTGGAAAACAACTTGAACTAAACAAATGTGCAAATGCCACTTTATTATGTTTAAAGTGATGTTTATGCAGCTTCTAATCATGTGTGGTACTACCTTCTCCAAACCTCCTGTAGAGAAGGATCCCCCCAGTAGCACCATGTATTGTGGGCTCTTGACAAGTATCTGTTTCACCAAAATATCCCTGTTTAATAATTCATGTTGCACAGGCAGTGCATAATTCCAATTCTCTCTTCCCTCAGAGAAGCCATTTCTTTACTTTTCTTCCCTTGGATTTAAATGCAGGATGCAATTCTCTCTACTAATTGCAGCTGGGATGTCAGACTGCTAAGATACCGAAGTAAATTCCATTAGGTTTTCCTTGCCAAACTTGCAATCCTGTTGTCCTGGGACCAGCCTAGCTTTACAGGGGTACCTCCAAGCTATCATTTTGATATTCAGATATCCCGGGGATTAGTGAAGCAGAAGTGGAAGTAGCTGCCCCAGAACATAAAGCCTGGAGCAAGCGGCGGTTGCATAGCCCAGCGCTGACTCTGCCACAGCTCACAAACACAGCCACGTTTCAGGGACAACAGCAACAACACGAGGACAACTGTTGCTCAGCTCCCAGAGGAAGAATTCTCAGTATTTTTATACCACCCAAAGGAATGGGAAGCAAAGGCCGTGCTCTATAAATATAGTCCTGCGGGGTATGTTTGCTCAGGCAAATGAGGCATAGCTGTAACTCTAAGCTACCTGGCAACTGGGGGTCCCAGTCCCTGCCCACTCCAGAAGCCTCTGGCCCCACCTCTTCCCACCCTTTCTTTGCACTAAGGAGCTCACTGCTGGCATAAAGTTCCCTGGCAGTGCTGAGTAGGTTTCCCCAGAGCCAGCCAACAGAGTATTACATTGCCTTATTTAATCCCTACGGAAGCCTACGTGGTGCTGGGGAAACAAATTATTAAACCCAAGCCTGCAGCAGAATATTTACCCTCAATGCAGTGTTGTTTTGACACACTACTTTTTGCAGTGTTTTCACTCTGCCAAAAGCAGATGTGCTTTCCATGACAAATGTACCAGTAAAGCAGCTCCCACCTGAGCCCGGTTTATCCCAGCATTCATAGGATGATAGAGTGGTGAAGCTTGGAAGGGACTTTAAAGACCATCCAGTTCCAACCCCCTATTATGGGCAGAGACACCTTCACCAGCCCAGGTTGCTCCAAGCCCTGTCCAGCCTGGCCTTGAACACTTCCAGGGATGGGGCAGCCACAGCTTCTCTGGGCAACCTGTGCCAGGGCCTGCCCACCCTCACAGGGAAGAATTTCTTCCTAATATCTAACCCTGCCCTCTGTCAGTATGAAGCCATTCCCCCTTGTCCTGTCACTCCAGGCCTTTGTCCAAAGTCCCTCTCCATCTCTCTTGGAGCCCCTTTAGGCACTGGAAGGGTCTCTGAGGTCTCCCTGGAGCCTTCTCCTCTCCAGGCTGAACAACCCTCTCTCAGCCTGTCTCCGTAGCAGAGGTGCTCCAGCCCTTGGAGCATCTTAATGGCTTCCTCTGAACTTGCTCCAACAAGGTCCATGTCCTTATATCTTGAGGACTTCAGAGACTGAAATCCATGGGGAAGCCTCTTGTGTAAAGTGCACACTGACATACCTGGAATAGCCAGCCTTGGCTTCACCCCTCACTTGGACCTGGTTCAGGCTGTATAAGACAAGATTGTTTTATTCAGGTGTTCAGCTCTTCTGAGAAGCAGTGCAAAACTGGACTTGTATTGTACTACTCTAGGAGTGCTGGTCATTTCTTATGCTTTAGGCATGTTTTATGCTCCAACTTTATTCTTTGTAAAATGAGACACATCATGTTTTTTTTTCTGCTGTGTGTCAGTTTTCTCTTACCTTGATGCCTTTTGCTCACATGGTGTCATTGCAAATACCTGGTTCACACAGAATATAGATTTGGCTTCTGTACTTGAAGAACTGAGCTTCTTGAGTGCTTTTGTTATCTTCCATCATTTTCTTGTTTTGTGAGATTTCCTGATTCAGCCTGACCGCTTGTTCTTTACTATGGTATTGGGTTAGAATTGGCTATGTTGGATTTTATCCTTCAGCTGCAAGGCAAGATGGCTTATGGATATTGTCCGTTTGCTTGGCGTACCTTATTCAATGAAATCCTTGTGGTCTGAGTAGTATCCTGGTATTTATTAACCTCGGAATTATTCCAAAGTTAATCCATGTGGCCTGGAAACTTGAGTGTCTCCTCTTCCATCCTGCTCCCACTCTCTTTCCAGGCGCTCCAAGTGAGCCTGTGGAACACTAGCTGTCATCGGCTTGGGTGTGCCCTGGAGAGCCTTAGGTTGGTCTGAGATAATGGAACTGCCACACACTTTCTCATTAAACAGCCCAGGAAATTGGCAGTAATTAAAAATACAGAAGTTAACTAAATAGGGCTGTCTCTGAAGAGCAGTGCTTCTGTCTGTGCTCTTGCCATCACTTCAGAAACAGGCTTCTCTGGAGTGGTGTCTAATTTATGGGGTTTTTTTAAAGCCAGCCTAAGAGAAAAGGGTGGAACTCCTCCTCGCTTTGCCAACAGAGACATGAAATGTCAAGGCAGGAGCCATCCTGAGACTAATGGGCTTTTGCAGGGAGGTGTTGGACTGTTCTTTACTAGTAGAGAGGTTGGACCAGGTCTGACCAGAGAAAGATGAACGGGGAAATGCAGTGGAAGACGCCCAGGTCTCAAAACAGCTCCCACTCCTCATTAATCACGATGGCTTCAGCCATCACCAGCAGTGACACCGGCTGGCGTAGCCAACATCACGCTGGGACACATCGTTGGTTCTCCCGCAGTCTGTCCCTGTGCAGAGCCCTGGGGAAGGCTGTGACTTCACAGGAGGGATGGGGTGACATCCAGCTGTGGCACTGGGAGCTGCAGGAGGTACCTGGCTGTGCACCCCAGCTCTGCCAGCTGCAGCACTGGGTGGTGGTTGTGTCACTCAGCCCTTGTCAATACCCTGTTAGAAACTGCAGGTTGGCACCCCGTGGAGTGAGTTTGCTGGTAGGTGGGACAATAATTCACTGTGATCCTACATGGTTACAGCAGGAGAGAACAAAGTGATGTGGGAACTGGGACTAAAATTAGTTTTATAGCAGTCAGACATTGGTGCAACAGTGTACGGTGCCTCAACTGAGATAATTTCATTTTTAGGGAGGGGTGCAAGGCAAAATAAGTGGACACGTTGAATTGTTTTTTAAAAGAAGTTTAAAAATTCTGAAGAAAAAAAAAAAAGAAGGCACATGAATGAAGCAAGTAGCATTTGTGAGATCCTGTTCCCTCAGTTCTGTGTTAGGATGAGACCTCCCATCTCTCCCCCCTCTTTCTCAGTGCTGAAAGAGCTGTCAGCGTTTGATTTAGGTGTCACAGAGCCTTATAGAGTGCTTGGATTGACCTCTTCAAGTAAAACAAACTTTGTAATGGGATTAACTGGCTTCTTTCTTAATACTCGCGTTTTCAAACGGCTCCCCTTAGCACAGCACACTGGCAACTCCATCAGGATGATTATTCGGAGCCAAAACATGCAACGTCTGTCACATTGCTGTGAGCTAGGATGAGTTTTTGCCTGAAATCCTGTCATCCCGTGCCCAGGAGGCCTTCGGTAATGAGTTGTGTTCATTAGCCAGTCTTTCTGATCCTTTCCATCAGAGCAGCAGCAGTGTCATTAGTGAGGAATTGGGAGGCACTGCCCTGGGCAAACATTTCCATCCTGGCCTCTGACCTCCTCCCGGCTTTGACGTGGGGCTCTGCCGGCACCCTGGTTTCTCCAGACCAGCTTGTTAGCTCCTCTGGTTGCTCAGACACCCATCCCGGTGATGGTGATTTGGGGTGGAGCTGGGAAGAGTGAGGAGCATCCCGGGATGGCCGTGGCTGGACCACTCTGGGTGGGGCCGGAGGTGCTGGTAAGTCTGTGCTGAGGGAGGAGAGAGCAACCTGTGTTCCATGGGGATCCTGGGAAGGAGGTGGTTAGAGTGATTTTTGGGAGCTGCCACCACACCTTGCGCTAACGAGGCATCAAATCCCACCGAGAAATCCTTGCTGTGCTTTGTAGGCCTGCAGATGTCAAGCGGGACGTGGGTGATGTCGTGGGGGAGAGGCGGCTTTGGCACCCCGTGGCTGTGGGACCCATGGGCTGGATTCTCAGGATTGTGGCTGAGAGGAGATGGGGTTTAATAGCTGGGGTTTGGAAAATGGACTAAGAATATCGTTGTATCACTTACTACACTCTGGTGTTAAAGGTGGCTGGGGAAATGGGAACAATAATGAATGAGGTGTAAGTAAAAAGAGTGACCTACTGATACCTCATCTCACAGGCACTTAAGAGGGGAAACCTGACCTTTTCTTTTAACGGAACATTTTAAGAAAAGCAACTGACTGCATTGCAAGCGATCTTCCTGTCAGATCTGGAGTTCTGTGGTGCTGCAGAAATGCAGGAGATGCAATCATTCCACAGGGTTTTTTTTTGTTTTATTTTATTCTGGTGATTCTTTTTGGTTGCCATTATACTTTGAAAGAATCTGCTGTTGGATCTCAAGGCACTGTAGAGGTAGCAGATGACATTGTGCCCCAATCCCTAAATTGTCCATCAAAGGCCCTGATTACCATGCTATATATTTCTGATTGTGAATACAAATATTCTTACTACACCACTGCCAAATG
This sequence comes from Acropternis orthonyx, assembly GCA_035583155.1. NCBI lineage: Eukaryota > Metazoa > Chordata > Aves > Passeriformes > Rhinocryptidae > Acropternis > Acropternis orthonyx. The sequence continues at coordinate 29,704,483 of JAWWEU010000005.1, read as the reverse complement.
CTTAGATTGGAAACCCCATCCTTCTCAAGGCAGTGATTAAACATCCCCCGAGAACACTTCTCAAATGCTAGACAAGCCACCAGAAGAAGAATCAGCTCAAATCTCAGCCATGACTGATAATGCTTCCTCCTGTTTGCAATTAAATCACACTTGTCTGTTTGTGAGGTACAAGGCATGAGACTGCTGCCACGTCTTGAAATTAGACACAGTGGTATCGTCCTGCAAACCCGCAGAGGATTTTTAGTCAAAACACGATTTGGGGATTTCCCTGCTCTACAAATGAAGAAGAAATGAGGTGTTGCCTCCTGACAGTTCTTCACTGCGCTGTGTTTTGCTGCTTTGCTTTAAATTGTGCCTGGAGGCAATTGCAGAGGTTTGCACAATCCAACAGGAAGGTTGTTCATACGAAACAGTGCTTGGCAAAGCCCATCAGCGCAGGGTGGCGAGTCCTCCACGTGCTCCCATGGATTATTTGCCTTTTCACTGCATTAAGTCCGCTGTCATGTCCTGGCTCTGCTATTGATCAGCGTTAAACGGCGGGACGTGCTGGCTGGGCAGAAAGGCAGCGCTGCTGCTCACCCCTCATTAAGACGTCTAATTACTGAGGGAGCTGTAATGCTGGCTTGGAGCAGTGAGGTGTCAGACAAATGCTTTGGGATGTCACTCTGATGGCAGTTCTTATGTAGATAAGTCACTTCTGGCTGTCACCTCGCTCCTGTGGTGTGCTGGGCTGGAGTTAATGGGCACGCGCATCATCCCCAGGTCTGCTTAGTGCTCCGGTGTCTTGTCTTGCCTTGCAGGCTGTAAATATATCTATTTGTGCTTTGCTTCTGCCTAAATCTGCAGTTGAGGCTGAATTTGGCTTGCCTGGATCAAGAGATTTTTAGCTGGCAGAGCTGATATGACTGGGTTGGTGTTGCCTGATATGTACCTGGCTGTGTTCCCTGATAACCTCCTACTTCCTACAGCTTTTATCACAACCTTCCCCATCAGCACAGACCACGGCCAGCCAGGATGGCTGACACACCAGGAATGCTTATCGAGGGCCATTGTGCTCTTATCCAGCCCTTCAATAATACATGGCATTGATTTTTGCTGTGTTGAATACTATATAGTGTTTACATTCGCTGGAATAATTCAGCAAGGTAAACAGATAGTATTCTTTGGAAGTAAAGTCAATATTAACAGCGTTCAGGGTAACATTTGCTGTCTCTCTTTGATGGAAAGCAACCTTTTCTCTTGCCTGTGTTTCGAAAGGGCTGTAATTCCTGCAGAGCAGTATTCCCTCAGAATGCCGGTCAGATACTGTGGCCCCTGGGGCTGGTTTGGGGATCCAAGATACTGTCTATCAGCAGTTTTTGCAGGCAGTAAATTCTGCTGCTGCAAGTGCCTTTGGCTGTTTTCTGGGACTGTGGCCATTCACAGCTTCAGTTCAAAGGTGGAAGCTATCCATTATTTATCTAGTTGACCTTCTGGAGCAATTTGCAGGTGTATTTGTGCAGAGTAGCTGCTGGAATAGCCTTTTATAGGGTAACCTGAGGATGCTAATGGAAATTTTGTGGTGGAGGCTGCAAACAGCTCCCGTGGTTCGCTGCTTCCCATCGGCTTTGTGGCAAGTGGAGTCTGTGGACCCAAACAGCCTCTGACATAGCTGAACACCAGGTAGTGTGAACACTGAAATCAGCCCCTTGTCAGGGTTAGAGCTGCACCTACAGGTTCATGCACAGGGGTTTTGTGCTGGGGGAGTTCTGTCCTGCATGTGCCGCTGCTTTGCATAACTGTAGCTCAGGAAGTTGTTTCATGGTGGTGCCCTTTGGAGCATCAAGTAGAAAGGTCCTTCGTGCCCCTCTAGGGTGGACTGGCAGCAGTGCTGCCAAAGGGTTGCTGTGGTCCATGGGATGCTGAAAAAGTGCTCTTTTTTCCTTCTTGGAGAGGTTGAGATCTGCCAGGTGTCCAGAGCACTTCTCTCATCCTGAGAGTCTCCCTCTCTCGTGGTTTTTGGGGTTTTCTAGCACATCGTTAAACAAAGAAAAAACACAGGATGAAACAGTTCCTGCTTAAATAGACCCTGACATCATCATACATATGCAGAGCTCTGTATTGCCTCTGGAAAACCGGCAGGCCAGGAGTTGATGGAGCCTCTGGGCAGAATATGAATGCCTTGATTTTCTCTCCCCTGAGCAGCAGTGAAGAGGGCTGCTAGGACCAGCCAGCAGAGACTGAGCTATAATTGCTTGCCTGGAGCAGTAACATATTTCTGTACACCAGCTGAATACCAATGAGGACAGAAGGAAGGAAGGTATCAAACAGAACTGCAGGCAGGAGGAAAAGGAGGGTAAGTGATGAAAGGAAGGGACTTGCAGGCCAGGGCTGAAGACAATAGGCTGGTTCTGATTAGAGCCTTTTACCAGGGAGTGATTTGGGGTTTTAATGAACTTTTTCAGGGACTGAATGCATTGCAGAGTGGGTTGGTGAGAGAGAAAGCAGGAGCAGGGGCCCAGCAGTGTGACCCCAGGTGCCACTGAAAAGGCTGGTGCAGAGGTAGAGGCAGGGAGAGGGAGCTGAGACAGGGATCACCTAACTGAAAGCAAGCACATCCTTTTGAGATTGGCGAGGTAAATGCCATAAAGTGTCTCACTTGGGGCTTTCTCTTCCCAGTTCTCCTTTCCATAACTGCACGTAAGAACCTGTGCCATGTGCTCTGGGATGACCCTGCCTGAGCAGGGAGGTTGGACAGGTGACCCACTGTGGTCCCCTTCAACCATTTTGTGATTCTGTAATTCAGGTTTAAGCAGCAAGAACCTTTGAAATCCCCTTTCTATGTAGCTGTCAACTTAGGATACAGTTTTGTTAGCCCCTCACATAGTTTGAGATGATAGTCAGGGGCCACACTGTTCCCTCCATGACTGCAGAACTCCAAAGGAGCACCCAGCAGTGCCACTTCCCTGCTCTTCTCCCTGCACCCACAGGGCATGGCTCATGCCAGGGATGTGGCTGAAGGCGTGATGATGGATGGGACTGGCTGCTCCATGAAGGCGTGGAGTAAGACTCAGTCTATTTGAATTAAGGAAAAAAAAAAACCCAAAGCAAATACAAAACAGCATGATGTAACTAACTTTCAAGACTAAGGTAATAGGAAGCCTTGCAGCCTCTCAGGGTGTTTTGGGGCATTTTAGATGTTATGAAAGCACATACAACTGACTCTGAATTATCCTTTAGGATCTGGCAGTGGGAACTAAAGATGGAGATCTAATGAGCTAAAAATAATGCTGGAGAGAACAGGCATAGTGTCTCTGAGTCACCGAATGTCAGCATCTGCCTTTTCTTCCTCAAAATAATGTAGTGGAAGCTTTGGAGAAGCTGATGTGGGGCGAGGGGCGGGGGAGGAGAGCACAGCCCTGACTGCTAAGCTCCAAAAGCCTCACCTGCGTCCCCTGCAGTGGGCAGCGGCACTTTAAAAATAGCCGGGGGAGGTGGTTTCCAGGCAGCAGCAGCAGCAGCGCTGCCGTACCTGGGTACCCGAGCCCGCGTTCCGCAGCGCTGGCTGGGCCGCTGCTCCCGGTGATGTCACGGCTCTGCAGCGAGGGAGATGCGGGGCCAGACCCATCCCTGGGCACAGCCCAGGATGCGGGGCACTGCCCCAAAAGGCAGGGAAGCTGGCCCGACCCGAGAGCTGCAGCGATCCCCTGTCCTTTTCCTCCGCCGCTGCAGAGCAGGATGCGCTGCATAAGCGGCGTTAATAGGTTTGCTTCAGGGGGGTGTGTGTGTTTTGAGTGGAGGAGTGTGTGTGTGTTTGACCTACATCCTGCCCAGGAAGCCTGAAAGGGCGTAATGGGAGGAATGTTCTCTTTCACGATGCCTCTCATTTTCACCTCCATTAATTTTATCGGATTGCTGCGTTACGGTTGGGTCGTAATTGTTAGAAACACAAAGGGAAGGAGAGGGCAAATTGCCCTGTTGCTCCCTCGGTGCTCAGCGTCGGAGATTCTGTTGTTTTAAAGCCACATATATGGAAAACAGTGCTGTCACTTGGTGTGGCATCGGCTATGGACTGAAAACATTACGGCTTTTCTTTTTTTTTGTGTGGGTGTGTGTGTGTGCTGGAAGTGTTATTTGCTTTGTTCGAGAGAACTGGTGAATGGGCAATTGCGGTGAAAGGAGAATACTCCTGCTAGCAGTAGATGCAAAGTGTCTCAGCCTTCCAAAGCATCATAATGTGTTTTATTTGTATGAATTTTACGAGCCAGCTTTTCAAAAGCAAACAGAATTATCAGATCTGTTTGTTTTTCCCCAGCCAACTGATGTAGGGAAATGTAGCTAAACTGAGAGCAGTGTAACTTTTTCAGGGGGGAATGGGAAACAGCTTGGTTGGAAAAACATATCCGAGGTGAGCAGATGGTGGGCTCACGGTACCCTGTTTACAAAGAGGAGCCCTATATGGGTATTTAAAAGTCAGAGCCTGCCTCAGGATTTATACATAATTGTTAATGTATTTCTGCCTTCTTGCTTATTTTCCCTTGCCACCACAGCCTCTGAAATGGCTAATGGTAATTCCTGTACTTCCCATGCTCTTCCAGGAATTTAGTGCACTAATTCACAGTTGTTTATATTTATACAAACTCAAATATTTTCTTACCAGACCCTCCTGACTGAGCATTGCCTCATTGCTGTATCCTTTGTACAAGCCCGTGTCCTTTGCGAAATGTGGCCCTCAGCTTCCACCTGCTGTTCAGAGCCAGAATGGCAGCTCTGCCGCAAGTCCAGGAAAATAAAAATCATGGAATATCCCGAGTCGGAAGGGACTCACAAGGATCGAGTCCAACTCCTGGCCCTGCATAAGGCACCCCAACGATCCCACCGTGTGCCTGAAAGCGCTGTCCAAACGCTTCCTGAGCTTTGGCAGCCTTGAGGCTGTGACTGCTGCCCTGGGGAGCCTGTTCTAAGTGTTAATGTAAATTTCAATCCCGAGTGCAAAATGTTGAATGAGATCAAAGTGGAATTTAAATAAGAATATAAAGCAGGTCCTGGTAAGGCTTTTGGTTTGGTTCAGATTAGCTAGTTGGGTTTTCCCAGAACTTGGATAAAATGGGTGTGATTTCCACTGCTCAGTTTGTAGCTGGTTTTTAAGAAGCAATCTGTTTTCAGTTCTACAGGAGTATGTTGTTCTTCTCTTTTCCAGCTAAAAAACACAGTGACACCCAAGTGTTCTTCTACCTGTGGATTATCTTCTGTTTCATCAGCTCGTGCTATACCCTCATTTGGGACCTGAAGATGGACTGGGGTCTCTTTGACAAAAATGCTGGTGAAAATACCTTTCTCCGAGAAGGAATTGTCTACCCACAGAAAGTGCGTATGCAACCTGCTCTTACATTGGGAAAGGCTTTTACATTTTAGCCAAACTTGCTGAGTTTAGAGCGTATTGCAGTTGGTCACTGAATGCTACAGGCTGGGATTTTCCAGCAGTGGAGTTGATTTGTTTCAAACAGATCATTTCTGTTCACTTTGCTCAAAATTGAGCAGCAAATTCTGTAGCTTTCTGTGCAGGATTGTGATGAGCTCTCCTGTTCCTGTCTTTTCCTCAGGCATACTACTATTGTGCCATTGTAGAAGATGTCATCCTGCGTTTTGCGTGGACCATCCAGATCTCCCTCACTTCCATGCAAATCTTTCCCTATGCTGGGGACATCATTTCTACTGTATTTGCCCCACTCGAGGTGTTCCGGTAAGGCTGCTGGGCTGAACGGTTCCTTTCTCTTTTGCATTTTTACTGTGTAACATCAGCATGGGGGAGGAAGTGCCTTGATCTGCTTGGGCATGGAATATACCAGTCCTTGAAATGGTCTAGCAGGAATATTTAATCCAAACAGGGTGCTGAGTGAAAACAGGTATAGAGGGCTCTTCCCCAGTGTGGGACTGGGTCCTTCACGCTGTGTTTGCAGTTTCTTCTGAGCCTTGGCATAACCTTGACATAAAAACTTGCCTTAGTTTTTACCAGTTGGAATTTCACTTGATTCTCAAGTTTCCAATTTTCAGATCTCTGCCTGTTTTCCAAACACTTGCTTGAGTTCTGCATCATTGATTTGGATCCTGCAAGGTTCTCAGGGCTCTTTGCACACTTGTACGTCTCTCCCTGAGAAGAACTTGAAGCTGACCCTCACTAGGTGGTGGAGCTTGTCTTTAGCTTGTAGGGCCCGGTGCTTCCATGCTGTCCAAATTAGGGCTGTCACTGTTAGGACAAGGAATGAACCTGACAGTTCTGTTGCTCTCCAGAGAGTTGGGAAGATCTTGTAGCAGGTGCTGCTGCTAGTCACTGGTTGTTTCTCCGTGGTCCCAGCCTATTCCCAGAGGCACTTTGATCCGTGAGAAGAGCCAGTGGTATCCAGGTGCCCATACCAGTGCTTTGCCGAACACCGGTAATGCCTATAAAAGTGGAACTCCGTTGGTAATTCTCCCTTTTTCTCCATCCAGGCGGTTTGTGTGGAACTTCTTCCGTCTGGAAAACGAGCACCTGAACAACTGTGGCGAGTTCCGTGCCGTGAGGGACATCTCCGTGGCTCCGCTCAACGCCGACGACCTGACGCTCTTGGATCAGATGATGGACCAGGAGGACGGAGTTCGGAACCGCCGCAAGAACAAGCAGTGGAAGCGCAGCCTGAGCGTGTCCCTGCGCAGGCCTCGCCTGGCTTCACAGTACGTGCTGCCTCTCCACTGCAGCAAAACCGCGTCTCGGGGCTGCTGTTAATCCCTGGGGGCCGTTTCTGGGCTGGGAATCGTGCAAAGGTCTCAGCCAAGACAGTCATTCAAAAGGAGGACAGGTCCAATGAGTAAGCAAACGTGCCTCTGCCAGGGAATTGATCCATCTTTTGCGTATCTTGGTGTTCTGGTAAAGCACTGGAAAAGGGAGTTCCTTTTTTACCACGCTCCCCCTCCTACAGAAATAGCCTGTAGCAGCTGCCAGAGATTATAAATGCAAAGCTGGAAGAGAAGTTCTCTTCGACCGGCCATTTCAGGGGCTTATAAAAAGGAGGGAGAGGGACTTCTTATACAGGCAGATAGTGACAGGACAAGGGGGAATGGTTTTAAACTCAGAGAGGGAAGGTTTAGATTAGATATTAAGAAAACATACTTCCCTGTGAGGGCGGTGAGGCCCTGGCACAGGTTGCTCAGAGAAGCTGTGGCTGCCCCATCCCTGGAAGTGTTCAAGGCCAGGTTGGATGGAGCCTGAGCAGCCTGATCTAGTGAAGTAGCATCTCTGCCTGTGGCAGGGCAGGGTGAAAGGACATGGTCCTTAAGGCCCCTTTCCACTCAAACTGTTCAGTGATTCTGTAAGATTCTAGCTGTCCTTTGGTCAAGGTTCATATGTGGGATCGCAGGCTCCTTCCTCTCTCAAACCTCAACCCATGCATTCTTTTCTTCTCCCCCATCATTGCTACACTTCAAATGTTTCCCCACCCTGCACCCCAGCCCCTGAACGTGTTGACTGCCTGTTTTCCCTGCAGTGTCTGTGCTCTGAGCATCACAGGGTGCTCCAGTGTCCCTCCTTCCCCAGCTGCTACAGCTGCAGAGCCCTGCCCTTTGGCCGGGGAACAAGCTGGGGCTCCTGGGGGATGCTGAAGCACAGTGGGTCAGGAGTGTTGTGCAATCCCTTCAGCACTGCATGGGAGGGGTGGGGGGAGGAGGAGGAGGAGGCGGAGGCCATGGCTGTCACAAGAAGGGTGTGTTCTGGCCTGAGCCACGGCCCTCAGGCTGTGCTTGGCTCATATCTGTCTTGGCTTAAAGTACACAGATGGGACCAATCCAAACAGCCTTCCCGTGGCTGCTGGAGACTGAAAAACTTTATGCAGAGGGGATGTGGGCCAAAGCCTGGTCTGATTCCCTACAACCATTCCTGTTCAGCCCTCTGACACACAGCGAATGGAGATGTGCCAGGCATATCCCAAAAGGACTTCCTGTTCCTTTGTGCAGCCCAGCGGCAGACTGAGCAGGAACACTCCTGCTGCAGGGGTTTGGTGGAGCCTGGGGAGCTGGAGGGATGCTCCACGCTCAGCAGTGCCACGGTGTTCCTTGCCATTGGATGTCACAGCCTGGCAGGTGACATTGGCCATGGGGGCACAGGGTGGCTGGCGTGGTGTGGCATGGGCAGTGCCACAGGAGGAGGATGCTGAAGGACACCTGGGGCATTTTTATAAGGCTCTGCTCTTCCCAGTGAGAGTGGGAGGGTGTGAAACTGTTCCAATAGTGTGTTTATTCCCTTTTTGCATAAGAAAGGCACCTTTTTCCCCATTTTTTTCCCCCTAAGTGCACTGCGGGTTTACTGTCTGTGTGTCATAACGGGGGGTTTCTTCTCCCCAGTGAGAGTCTTCTGTTTGTTTTTTCCAGGTCCAAGGCTTCTGACACGAAAGTATTGATAGAGGACCTTGCAAACGAAGTGAACACATGAGATGGCCACGTTCTCTTATTCCGCATCCTTTGTTTTCTCGTTTTGTTCCCCTCTTCCCCAAGTAACCCGATCTCTGGTACAGTTCCAGCTGAAAACAGGAGAAAACACTGAACACATTTTCTGAGCTCTTCCAGACCAGATCCTATGGACTCCAACAAGCTCACTGTGTTTCGTTTCTTTTCTTCTGGGTTAATTTTAATGTTCTATTTTAAACAAACAAACAAACATACAAAAAAAATAAAATATTTTACTTTGTTTTGCCAATAAAGAGGACAGTTCAGGAAAGAAGGATTGTTTACAGTCTCAACAAGGACATACAAACCTTATCTGGATAACGAAGCATCATAGGGACTCCCTCATGGGACAGTGCCAAGAGCACACTCAGTTTCTGCTTGGCCCGGTTTTGACTGGTTGAAACCGGACTTCAGTTTTTAAATCTGATATTTTTTTTCTGTTGTTGTTGGGGTTTTTTTGTTGTTTTTTTCCTTCATATCCAGCGCTGAGGCACTGGCTGCACTTGCAGGGAAAGTGCACTTAGAGCAGTATCTTCATTCATGAAGCTACTTTTTAATTTGATGTAACTTTTCTTATAATTTTTTGGAAATATGATGTATCTGTTGCGTATAGTTTTCACATTATTTATGAAACTTAACAACCATATGAGAGTGACTTTGAGTCCTGTGCAATGAAGGTTGTAATGGTAAAACAAAGTGGGGAATGTAGATCTCCATCTCCAGGGTTGTGGGGTGATGCCCTGCAAATACCCCTCTTGTGAGACAACTTGCACCCGTGTGTACCTTCTCTCTCTTTCTTTCTTTTCAATTTTATTTTAAACCAAAGTTTCTCTTTCTGATATTTTTTTTTTTTTTAGTTACTGCTACTGCTTCTGGGCATATCTCTTGTGCCAGTTCAAGGCCAACTTTTCCATGCAGCTGTGTGACAGTAGTGCAGATGATCCTAAGATGGTCCTAAGGAAAGGAGAGTTGGTTCCCACCAGCGGCGCAAAGCAAAGCTGGGCGAACAAAGGCTTCAGAACTTCATCCTCCAGATCAAAAAGTGCTTTTCAAAGCCTTCATGATCCTTAAATGGCATGAGGGCATCCCAATCCGAGCAGGGAGCTTTTTGGCTGTTCTCCAGCAGCTCAGCACAGCAAAGGGGACAAGGTGAGGTGTGGGACAGGAGGTTCAGCAGGCTGGGGGGTTTGGGAGTAATGGTGTGTTTCAGGGAGCATGGAAAGGACTGTGGTTTGCCCACTTGATGGGGAAGGTGAGGTGGAAAAAGGTTCTTCCTGTGGCTTCTGATTGGGCACAAAGCCTCTGCTGGGTGCTATCTCAGCGAGCTGCCCTGTGGCTCAGCTGTTGCTCCTGCTCCCTGCCTCATCTTGTTGTCCCAGCTGGGAAGTGGGTGCTGTTGAGCAGATGTGGGCAAAGGATAGCTGTATTGCTGAGCAAATTATATTGGAAGAGTGATGGTCTCATTGGTCTCTCCTCCTGTAGGAAGGGAAACATGGGAGCCCACAGCGTCCTGCTGTCCTTGGCATACCACATTCTCTGTGGGTCTGCAGGGGAGGGGTGAAACTCATGGAGTAGAATCCTTGTGCTGATACCTGTCTAGTGACTTGCCTCTGGGCGGTGGAATTGCAGGAATCTCTGCTCAGTTGCTGTTTGGTGGTTGCTTTTTTTAATTAGCTGTTAGCAGGGTTTCTCCCACTGCCAGTACGTTGTGTTTCCTCAGTTTGCCTGCTGTGCCTCTTGCCCAGAGGAACTGAAGAAGGAAACTTGGTTCTCTCCATTTAATTGGATATAGATTAAAACTCAGTTGTGGTGCTCTCATCTCCCAGTGTGTCAGGCTGCTCTGGTAGGAGGACAGCTGAACAAGCCAAGGTCATGCTGCCCATTGTCTTGGTGCCCAGGAGCCTGTTTTCCTGTATTTAATTCCCTTAGGTCTGTTGTTCATACTTAAATGGAGCATTCCTGATTGTGTGGAAGTGGAGTATGAGATAAAAAGCTCCTTAAAATATTTGAGGTTCCTAATTTGCATTGCAACAGTTGGTGCCATGTCCAAACCTTGGGTAGGTGTTTCCAGGGGTGTGTGGTGAGTGAAGCCATACCTGCCATAAGATGGGGGGTCAGGGGAGAGGGCAATCCAAAATTAGTTGGATTAATTAAAATTATCACCACTGGTGTTACTTAAGCCAAGTGGGTTTTTATACAAAGAAACTGAGCTTTACTGGTAATTCTTCCTTTCAGAGAGAAGTTAAAAATACAGAGAGACATTGTGAGCAATTTGGCCTAGTGGAAGATGTCCCTGCCCAAGGCAGGGCGTTGGAACTATATGGTCTTTAAGGTCCCTTCCAACCCAAACCATTCCATGGTTCTGTGATTTGGAAGTGATGCCAATCCCTTGGGAGCACTCTGCCTTCCTCAGCTGGGCTGGGGAGAGCAGGGTATGGCTGGGTGGCCTGTGCCCATCTGTCCATCCTGCTGCTGTCTCACCCTCTGCTTCCCAACCTGCCGGGGAGGGTCAGGGTACAAGTGATTAAATTCTTCTTCTGTAGTTTACCCAAATCCTTACGGGAAACAAGAATTTAGCGTGTCCATCTGCTCTGCTCCCTGCTCTGCTCTTTCCCTTCCCTTCCCTTCTCTGTCTTTGCTGTCATGAGAAGTAAAGGGGTGGGGGGGGAAGGGAGGTGGCGTGCTGCAGCTAGCAAACATTATCTCCTAAAATAAAACATCATCCCTTTTGGCAGGGAAGATGCTGTCTCGGGGGAAAGCAGCCTGAATTCCCAGAAGTGTGGCTTTTAAAGGCTCCTAGCTCCCAGCCCTGTGTCTGCCTGTTGCCTCCCTCCCAGAGATTTCTGAGAAATCAGGCATGCAGATTCCTCCTGAGGGCGAGCACTAAAGCCGGGATGGCTCCAAGTCTATGAGAACATCTGGCCAATAAAGGGAGACCTAATGAAGCAAAGCAGATGGTGAGAGAAAATAGCCCAAATGCTCCTTGGGAGAGCAGCAGGAGCAAGGGGAGAGGGGCTGTTCCCAGGGTGGCTTAGTTTCCTGAGCCAGGCTTTGCTAATGGGTGCTTGGAAACACTCCTGGAGGGAGAGCAGCAGGATGGCAGTCCAGAAGGACAGAGAGGGAGCTAAAAGGATCTGGGGGGAGGTTTTATCCAGTGCTTTAGTTATATGGGAAGTGGAAGCTGAGGCAGGTCTGTGCTGTGTCTTCTGGGTGTTGGGCTCTGCCTCATCTTAAAATTTGGTGGTTTTCAGAGGTTGTGGTGGGGTGGAGCTGCTTTGGTCTGTGAAACCCTTTAGGATGGTCCAGTGTAAGGGGAGGAGATGCCCTTTGAACATGCTGATTCCCTGTTGCTTTCCATCCTGCCGCTCCTCCAGGGATTTTGAGATTGCAGGGAGTTAGGTGTTGCAGCATCCAGAGCTTATTTGCTAGCTGGGATTCCCTGCATGGCTTTGGGATGGTGTCACCAGAAGCACCAGGTCCCTGTGCTTAGACAGGGTGATGCCATGTGCCATGGGTACGCTCCTGAGGGGACAGCAGGGCCGTTTGGGATTTATGGACTCGACAAGCAGGAGCTGCTCCATCAACAGGAACTGATGCTGTCCCTCCACTTTTAAAAAGAAATGTTTGCAGTGCTCATGGCTGCAGCCTCTGTGTATCCAACAAGCTGCTACCTCTCACATCCAGGCGCGTTCCCAAAGTCAGCTGGTGCTCATCCTATGCCTTTCCCAGCCCTCCTCATTCTGTTGGTGTCTTTGCTGTTTGTCCAATGCCAACGAAAGCGGGCAAAGGGCAGCAGCCTTTATCATGAACATCTTGGATTGGGGGACACCTCTTGTGGAAATCTCAGCAGAGTCAGATCCTGCTGCTCCTGCTGCCCTAAAAACTTCTTGTGCTGCTTGTTCTGCTTCCAACGCTGGCACTCAGCCACTGCTGCAGTGTGGCAGACAGGGAGGGAAAGCATGTTCCTGGTTCAGGAGATAACAATCCCTGGAGATTTTACCTTCCAACGATAAGGGAGATGGTGTGAAGCCTTTGAACTTTGCCCGTGTTTTGCACCACCGAGTGGATTTGGCCTTGTCCTGCAAGGATGCTGCCATGCACCCCTCCCCAGGATGTGGTGTGTGCCCCAGGCTTTGGGGATGGTGTCCCCAATGCTGGGCCATCATGCTGGGACATGTCCTGGGACTGGGGCATGGCTTGACTCCAGTTGGGAACACAAAAGCCACTTTGCTCACACGCTGCATCCCCCCTTTGTCCTCCTTCCTCTCCTCCACCCTTCTGCTTTGCACTCGCAGGGGGAAGATGATCTTCTGCCTTAAGCATTTTTTTTTAAATTTGTATTTTTATTCCAGAAGGCAATTGGATTGTTTTGTCTCCTTGGAAAAGAGGGGCTGGGGCTCCTGGGGGAAGAGTGAAAAAATCCCTGCGGTACCTCTGCAGCAGTCACAGCTGGGCTTGGTGGCTGTCACCTCATCAAACCTTGCCATCCCAAATTCTGCACCCTGGGGCGAGCTCTTACCCGCCACCACCGTGGGGTTAACTGGGTGTGTCAGCATCCCTGGGGCCTTCAGTCCCTGCTGCAGCATCCAGGCTGCAGGAAAAGCAGAGGAAAGAGATGGTAGTGTTGGGTGTACCCAGATGCTCATGGCCTCAGCCCTGTTCCTGATGGGAGTCGGAGGCCCCTGTGGCCCTGGCACAGCTGTGCCACGGCAGGCACGGACCCTGCCTGGCAGTCCCTCAAGCTCTAGAAACCAAATTGCAAACTCTTCGCTCCAGAGGAGAAATTGGGCATCCTGGTAGAACTTGTGATGACCTCTCCATCCCGTAGGTCCTCCTGGTGAAGGATTGGCATTTGGAAGGGGCCCAGGGTGGGAATGCCAAAGTTGCCCCTGGGTCCCACTGCTGCCTTGCCTTCCCCTCCCCTCCCCGCTGTGTTGGTCTAAATGATCTTTCTATGAAGCCCTGTAGATGTCAAAAGTAATTATGGAGTGTGATTAGTCCTCTGTGGGTGCTTTCTTTCTTCCCTCCTCCTTTCTCTTTTGCTATCCCCTTCTCCACTCTTCTGTTTTGGCTCAGTGGAAAAGGTGAGGACAAAGAATTGCCGCTTGCTTGGACTCATGATGTATCTGTGACTGCGCTATTAGCTGTCTCCTCCTTCCTCCCCAAATGGATATAATTTTTGAAGTGTGGAATTCCCTTCTTGATAAGTAGGTTTAAAAAAAAAAAAAACTGCACAATGTGATACTGTTTCATAGTTTCTAGGTGGTTGTATAAAGCAAAGTTACTGTGATTGTGTTTTTTCAAAGGAAAAAGTGATTGGTTACGAAATCTGTCCTTTTTTCATTATTACAAGCTCTTTGTTTTCCAATGATCTGATGGCTCTTTTGTCCCTGGTCTCTGTGTGTGTCTTCCCATGTCCTGCCCCTGTGCTGCTCCCACTGCTCTGTGACCACACTGCTCTTGCACCTTTTGGGAGCTGTGGGATGTTACTGGTGGCTGGAAGTGGGGGACATCCATGTCCCGGGAGGAGGTGGAGGTGCTTGGAGGAGGGAGATGTTTGAGGAGGGGTTGGAGGTGGGCAGGAGGGGCTCACAGGAAGGTGCCCAGGGCTCAAACCCAACACACCAGGGACAGATGCTCGAGGAAACCTCCTGCCCAGACTGTGCTGTGCCAGCCAAAGGCTCCTGTTCCTTATGGAAGCCTTTGGTTGCCTCTCTCTAGCTTGCCTCCAAGCCAAGGTGTTTTCCTGCCGGCACAGTGGGTGGCCTGAGGCTGAGCAGCTCAGCCCTGGGTTGCCTGGGGTCTCTGCTTTCGTTTTGCTCCTTAAATCTCTTCATCGTCTCTTGCAATCAATCTTCCTCCAGAAGAGAGCCCAGTGCCTTGAAATCACTCTAAGCCTGTTGCTGCTCTCCCCAGCTGCTTCCCGGAGGTTTAATCCTGGCTCGTGGCAGGAGTTTGCCTGCCCCTGCTTTGGCACCTCGCTGGGAGGTTGGTTTGTCCCCAGCTTCATGGGGACAACTCCCAGATGTGTTTCATCCCCTCAGCCCGGGGAGAAGAGTCGAGATCCCTTTCTGGAATGGCGTGGAGGTAAGGATGGGTCCTGGCATCGTGGGAGAGGTTGGGGCACAGAGTGAGAACAGTCTGTCTGCCTTGGGCTCTCCCACACAAAACTGTCAGCTGGCACCTCCTGCCTGGGAGCAGCCGAGGGAAAGACGGTCGCTCTGTCCCCTGTGGAGCAAGGAGTCATCCCCGCTGCCAGTGAGCCCCCTTGGCCTCAGGTTTGGCCGTGAGGGGCGGCCCCAGGGCCACCGGGGTGGCTGCTGGGGATGTTTTAAGGAGATAGAAGTGATTTCTTGCTGCTCGTGCTGGCAGGGGCCGGCGTGGCCAGAGCCGGGAGGATTAAAACAATTTCATAATCCTGGTGATTTCCTTTTGATCGGGATTATGAAACCAATCACGAATATCAAAAGCCACAGCTTAAAGCGGCAGCCGGAGCGGGGCTGGGATGCCCATGGCTCCCTCAGCACCCCTCCTGCCCCCCGGGAACGGCAGCCCTGGCACCTCCAGGTAAGCACTGCCCACTTGGGACCCCCATCCTGCCCAGTGGGGTGTCAGGGGAGGGACGTGGGGGGTTTTGGTGTGCGGGGAGTGGATGTGTCACACGCCAGATTAAGGGTGACGTTATACGGGTGCCCCAAGCTCAGCTCCCGCCATCCTCCTGCCTGGAGGTGCCGGGCTGGCCCTGTCTCAGCCTGGGACCAGGCAGGATTTGGCCTCCAGGAAAGCAGGAATGTTTGACACAGCTGCAAACGTGTGATGCTCACAGGAGGGTGCCGGAAGCCGGCAGGCTTTGCGTTTGGAGAAGGCTGTCGAAGGAAACCCCCCACCCCACCCCGCAGGGCTCTGGGGGGGCACCCGGAGACCCCCAACCCCCCACTCAGGGGTCTGGGGGGGCACACAGAGACCCCCAACTCCCCCCACCCAGGGGTTTGTGGGGGGCTCCCAGGGGTCTATGGGGGGCACCCAGGGGTTTGTGGGGGGCACCCAGGGACCCCCAACCCACCCCTCAGGGGTCTTGGGGGGCTCCCAGGGGTCTGGGGGGTCATCCAGGGGTCTGGGGGGGGGGCACCCAGAGACCCCCAACCCACCCACCCAAGGGTCTATGGGGGGCACCCAGGGGTCTGGAGGAGCACCCAGAGACCCCCAACCCACCCCTCAGGGGTCTGGATGGCACCCAGAGACCCCCAACTCCCCCCACCCAGGGGTCTATGGGGGGCACCCAGGGCTCCAGGGGGGCACTCAGGGGTCTGGGGGGGCACCCAGGGGTTTGTGGGGGGCTCACAGGGGTCTATGGGGGGCACCCAGGGGTTTGTGGGGGACACCCATGGACCCCCAACCCACCCCTCAGGGGCCTTGGGGGGCTCCCAGGGGTCTGGGGGGTCATCCAGGGGTCTGGGGGGGGGCACCCAGAGACCCCCCCACCCCCCCCCCC
>JAWWEU010000005.1:29655436-29688437 GCA_035583155.1 Acropternis orthonyx | reverse complement strand
CAGGGACCACCCTCCCCATCTCATTTTGGAGCCTCTGGAAGCCGCAGCCACCAGTGCGGGACAGATCCCTTGGAACCCAGCGCCCAGGGAGAGGGGGGCTGGCTCCGCTCCCGCCGCCTTCCCAACCCGCAGCCCAGACAAAGGACATTCCTGAGAGCGGGCCAAGGCAGCTGCGATCCCTCCGTCCCGGGGCGTTGGATTCCCCTCCTGTGGGGTCCCCTCGCTGGCAACGCGGGGTTTTGGGTCGCCCCTTCCGTCCCCGACGTGTCGCGTGGCCACGGTGGCATCGCCCCTCGGGATCGGCTTTGGCCGGGTGACTCCGGCTTCTCTTCGCCCCTGCCCCGCGGAGGAGGAGGATGAGGGGGAGGCGGCCGGGGCGGGAGGCAGGGCCAGCCACGGCCCCACAGCCCAGCCAAGCGGGTGAGCTCGGGCTCGGCTGGAGGGGCCGGGATTTGCTGCTTTGGCCGTTGGTTGGTGTGGGGTTTTTTTATAATTTCTTTTTTTTCCCCTCCCCTGCTTCCTTCCCTTCTTCCGCTTTCTTCTCCCTCTTCCCAGCCCTCTCCTGATGCTGCTCCGGGGGTAAGGACAGCCCTCGCCCCCTGCCCGCGGCCCCGTCCCGCTCAGCGTGGGGCTGCGGGGGGCGCTGGGCGCGGGGGGTGTCCCGGGGATGCTCCTGCAGTCCCGGCACGGGGGAGGCTCCTCCAGGGGTACCACTGGGGACGGGACGCTCTCGGCGGGGTGCAGGAGGGCAGTGGCACTTGGATGCCACCGGGACCACGAGGCCGGCACAGGAGCAATGCCACGTGTGACCCCGCGGGCCGGGGCTGAGCAGGGGCTGCCGGCTGTCTGGGGGCACCTTCGGCGAGTTGTAGCTGGGAGGGATGTCTGTTGTGGAAAGTTTTGGAGCCCTGATTTGGCTCAGAAAGTGCCAGTTCCCTCCCGGGGCATCTTGCTGGATGCCCCAGGGCACCTGAAGCAGCGTGGGCGGGCACCTCTACTGGTGCTCAGCCCCCGGCCACCTGCTTCAGGGAACCACTGCTCCCCACTGCTCCCCCATTCCCCAGCGATGCTGGTGCAGTGTCAGTGCTCTGGGTGGGTGGTGTGGTGCTGTGCCACCTCCCTGTCCCCTTCCTTGCCAGGCACACTCTGGTGGCATTGCATGCGTTTGCCCCCCAGCCCAGGTATCCCCATCTCTGCAGAGCCTGGGGCAGGCAGGGTGATGCCCTTCGTGGAGGCACCAGGTTGGGTGCTGGGGAAGGGCGAGGGCAATGTGGGGGTCACCCACTCACCCACCTTCCCCTGGGTTTTCTCTCTGCAGGGCACATGGAGGGGAGCTCTCCTGCTGAGGCACAGCATGTGCCACGGCACCCCAAGCAGCATAGCCAGACCCCTGCCCCTCTGGAGCGCCCCGAGGCCGCCCGTGGCCCCCACGCCATCCTGGAGAGCAAGGTGAAGGCGCTGAAGGAGAAGCAGGGGGGCGGCCGGCCTGGGACCCCCGCAGCCGCCCCCGAGCGCCCCTCGCCCAAGAAGCCCCGGCCCCGGCGGGGGAAGCCGGGGGCAGATGTGGCAGTGGTGGAGCCACGGGCTCAGCTCCGAACCTACCTGACAGATGGCCTACTGGATGGCGGGGAGCCTGTGGATGGAAGCCCCCCAGCCCCCCGCCCTGGCACCCCGGGGCTCTGGCGGGTGCCGACACAGAGGGGAGATGTGCCAGGAGGCACCGAGCCCCCCCAGGACAAGGGCAGCAGGTCCCGGCGCTCTGCCTCCCTCCGGGAAAGGCACTCCCTGGATGAAGAGGCACGAACCCCACTATGGGACCGGGGTGGTCCCCCCGTGTCCCCCCTTGCAGTGGAGGAGGGCTGGGAGAGGCTCTCGTTGGCCGAGCGAGTGGAGAGGAACCGGCGGCTGCTGCAGGAGATGCTGGGCCTCACCACCCCCGGTGTGTGTTGGGAAGGTGGTGGCTGTTTTGGGACAACTGGGGGAAGTGGGAGGAAAAGCTTTGGGGCAAAGGCGAGTCCTCGGTGCCATCCTTGACCTTCCATGGTGTGGGTGCAGCTCCCTGCTCCTTCAGATCCCAGGAGTGCCCCATCCCCTTCGTTGGGATGTAGGAGATACCCATGAGATATTGTGGGTGCTGCTGGTCCCCTTCTGGTGAGGAATTTCACTGCTAAAAGCAAAAGACCCACCCCTTGGAGCACTCCAGGTCTGCGGGCATCACCATCCCTTTGCAAGCTGCCATGAGAAAAGGGAATTAATTTCTCCTTCAATGGCATGTGCCCCAATAGCCCCACCACCACAATTCCACCCAATGCCACGTGCTGTTTCCCTATATCCCGCTCTTCTGGGGTCTCCCAGAGTTGAGCATTTGGGAGAGCCCTGCAGAGGGTGTTGAGATGGGGTAAATGGTGCTCTCAGGAGGGGCAGGGTGGAGGCTGCCACCCAGCCAGGCTGATGCCCTTCTCTGTCCTGTGTTTCAGAGGTGCCAGCGAGTGACGGTGACTGGGACTCAGGGGTCTCGCTGCAGGACGCTGAGGGCTGCAGGTAGGTCAGTCCCAGCATGGCAGAGACGAAGGTTTCCCTCTTTGCCCCTGGTATTTTAAATACGTTCTATGAAGCAGCTCTGGGAAAGGGTTGTGGGGCAGCCCCTCAGCATGGCAGCTGGTGGAGTACTGTGGCCAGGTTCCAGCGATGCAAGCTGGGGTAGGAGCTAGGTATCCATGAGGTGTCTGAGCACAGGGAATCCCAGCCAGGACCCCAGGGTGGGAAGGGGAAGATGATGGAACAGAAATTTGCTCCAGGTGCTTAAGAGGATCTAGGTGGCAGGTGTGTGTAATCTTGTTGGACTAATGATAGATCTTTGAGGTATGGACTATAAATAAGGAGGTGGGATGGGCAGGTGAGTGGGGTGGCAGCGTGAGGGGCCTGGGGCTGCATGGGGGAAGACAATGAGTGGGGAGAGGCCCCTGGTATTGTGGTTCTGTTCCTCTCCAGCGGCTGGATCAGCGATGGGGAAGTTCAAGGCAGGGCCATGGATGCTGCCCCTCCTGTGAGCAGGGGCAGCCAAAACTTGGGAAGAAGCCTGGACCCTCCATGGTGCTGCACAGGCGGGCTAGCATGTGCCCACTATCTTGCCCTGAAGAGGTTAAGGCCAGGCTTCCCAAATCGACTGCCTGAGCTGATTATTTTAATCAGGAGGATTAGGGCCATGGCCAACCAGGAAGGCAGTGCTGGAGCAAGGAGAGCTGACAGGTCCCCTACCCTGCAGCTGGCAGGGCTGGGAGTGCAGGGGAAGACCCTGTGCAAGGAAGGGAAGGCAGCAAGGCAGCTGGGTCAGGGGGTCATCCCAATCCTATCTGCCTCCCCATCACTGCGGGATTTACAGTGGTGGGGATAGGAAGCTGTGTCTGCCTCAGTTTCCCTGCCTATGGTATAAAGAGCTGCCTGTGCCTGAACTGTGGGTACTGAACCTCTCCCCAAAGCATCACCCGTCAGTGGGGGAGGAACAGGGGAGCCCGCCCAGCCGCCTCCCTGCACTGTTGCCAGCCCGCCCATGAACGGCGGCCGAGCCCCGTTTTCTCTGGGCAGAGCAGCCACATCGTCATTGTTAAAGCACGTCTAATCCCTGTTATTTTTTCCTAATCCCCCTCCCCGCTGCGGGGCTGCAGGGCCTTTGTCCCTGGGCAGGAGCTCGAGCTGAGCCCGCGGCACGAGCAGGCCAAGCAGCTCCTGCAGCGCGCCCGCATGAAGGCTCGGACGAACCCCCTGCGCGCCAGCCACGACATCCTCCTCCTCCCCGCCACCGTCCCACACCCCAGGTCAGTGCCACTACCCTGTCTGCCCCTTCCCTGCCTCCTCCACAGGGTTCCCAGGGCTGCAGCTGAGTTTGGGACGCGTGCAGTCGTGTGTGGAGCGTGCACATGTGTGCAGGCATGCGTGTGGAGCCGCTGTGGGCATGGTGCAGCCTCTTTACCCTGCATGCAGGAGCATCCCCTTCCAGACCTCTTCACAGCACAGTATTTGGGGGGTGTTTAGTTAAATTGTGTTTTATGATCACGAAGAGGCATTAATGATGGGAGGATGGGGATGGGGAGTGTTTTCTTGGAAGGGAGACTCCATGCTGGAGGCTGGACCAAAGCAGCATCTCGCTGTTTGTGCCGGGTCATGTGCAATGTGGTGTTCCCAGAATGATTAACCACACACCTCGGGGCAGGGTGATGGAGGTTGGGCTGTGACAGCCGGGCAGTGCCACAACCTCTCCGTATTCCAGCTTTAGGCTGGAGGGGGGAGCAGGGAGCATCAGGTGGACTTTCCTCCTTGCCGCGTCTTCTGCGCTGGGTTTTCCCCCGCGAGGGAGCCGGGCAGCCGCGGCAGCTCGCCTGTGTCCGTCTGTCTGTCTGTCTGTCTGTCCCCACGGCAGGGAGCCCAGCGGGAGGCCGAGCGTCGCCCCTCGGGACGGCGGGAGCCTGAGCGACTCGTCCAGCGGGGACTCGAGCTGCGGGCGGCCCCGGCGGCCGCGGGGACCGTCCCCGTCCCGCGTCCGCTTCGAGGACGAGTCTGCCCGCGACGCCGAGGTGCGGTACCTGGAGCGGCTGCAGCTGCGGCACCGGCGGGCGCTGGGCTCGGCGCTGCCCTCGCCGGAGCCGGCCGCCAGCAGGCAGCCCGGGGACGGCGGTGGCCAGCGCAGAGCCCGCAGTGGCGACCTCGCCGTCGGGGGCAAGTGCAGCGCCTGCGGCTCCTTCCTCGGCCGGGGAACAGACACGCAAGCCGCCACCAGCGCGGCCAAAACTAGCCCTGCGGCGCAAAGAAGCATCCCGGGGGATAACAGGGGGCCGGGCGCTGCCCAGGCTGAGCCCAAAATCCGGCCCCTGGGCCCTGGAGGGTCCCCACTGTGGATCCTCCCCTCCCGGCAGCGCATCCACACGGAGAAGATCAAGGAGACGTACATCGGGGACGTCACCTACATCGACGAGGTGGACTCTGCCCTGGAGAGCACGGACACCTCCGACGGCTGCCGGACCGACAGCGAGGAGGCGGGACCCCGCAGCCCGCACCCGCGAGGGCACCGGGACGGCCGGGCTCGGGGGCACAGAGCCCCCCGTGCCACCCCGCAGCCAGAGATGAGGGCCAAGAAGGGGGCGTGTGTGGCCAGTGGTGGCCCCCGCGGAGAGGACGGGGACTCAGGTGGTGCCACAAACCAAACAGGGGCTGTTTGTCCCCCACCGCCAGGGAGAGCCAGCAGCCGGGAGGATGGGGAAGCACATCGGCATCCGGGTGGCAACAAGGGGGTGGGGAGCACCGCTCATCCCCCACAGCAGCCCAGTGAGCCCCTGGACCCTTCCTCTCAACTGAGGACCAGCACTCCCATTCCAGGCCCCCACCTGCCTGCCCCCCCTCCCACCAAGAAGGCCTGCTCCCAGGTGCCTTGCAGGAAAGCCCTCTTCTCCAGCGGCAGCCGCCGTGCATCAAGCCAAGGATCCCGGGGCTCAGAGCCGGATGCTGGCAGCTCTGCCTCCCCCCAGCCTGGGGGCACGGCGGGGTCAGGGGGGCGGCGAAGCCCCTGCAGCCCCAGGTGGCTCCCGGGGAGTCCCCTCCGTGCCTTGTCCACCAACAACTGCAACAACACCCACGGGCAGGATGCCCTGGCGACCGACAGAGGTAAGAGACCGGTGCTGGGGTGGGGGGGGGCCCCCAACAACCCCAGCAGGTGACTGTCTCACTGTGGTTACAGGGACAGCGTCACGCCCCAGCCCTGTCACCCCCGTGCCTCAGGAGGCTGCTGGTCCCCCTGGGGAAGGTGCTGGGATGCTCGGAGCGCAGCAGCAGCAGCGGCACCTGGCCGGGAGCGTGGCACATGGGTGAGTGTAAGGGGCATGGCATTCTGCACAGTGCACCCCTGGGCGTCTCTCCTGGGCACTGCCAGGCTGAGCCCCCAGTGGGATGTGACCTTCTGGCTCCAAACACCTCCTAGAAACCACAATATGGGAGTGAACATGTGTTGGTGTGGGTTTGGGGGAGGAGTGTTTTATCCCATACCTGGTTCCACCAGGGGTGTTACAGAAAACGCAATGGAGGTGTTTTGCTTGGTGTCAGGTTCTCTCCTTTTGGGGAAAATCAGCTGCCTTGGGGCTCCCCAGGAATGGTCCCCCTGGCCCTGTGCCTGGTGCTGTGTGTGTCAGCCTGGCAGGAGGGTTCAGAGGCAGTGCTGGGTCCTTTGAGTCCCTTGGAGCAGAGAGCAGAAGGGGTCTGAGAGGTGTTAAACCCCTGAAATTATGGGTAAAATGGGGAGGGATTGCTTTGGATGGTGACACAAACTTTTGTGTGCTGGGTTACTGCTGTGGGGAGGCGGCTGCACCCCCATCTCACCATGCACCCTGATTTCGGCTCCCAGAGGTGGGTGGGATGTGGGTGCAGGATGCACCCCCAGCCCCGAGGCAGCTGCTGCTGCCCCCCCAGACAGACACACGGTGGGTGACCATCACCCCTGTCCACCCAGGGAGCCGGGGCGGCCAGCGAGCCGCAAGGGCAGCAGTGCTTCAGCGTCGGGGCTGAAGAAGCTCCTGTGCAGCCTGAGCCAGAGCACCAAGCAGCGCCTGGGCCGCTTCCGCTGCTACAGCATGGAGCAGCTCCCGGCCTCCGGCGGCTCCCCCCCGGCAGGCCCCAGCATGAAGAAGTCGCCCTCCCTGCAGTCCCTGCAGCTGGTGAGCTTGGACATCACCCCACACACGGGGCGTCCGTGGGGAGGCGGGTGTCGCACAAGAGAAGGGGTGCTAGGCTGGGGTGAAGCATTCCTTGGCATGGTGGTGCTGGTGGGGGCACGTGCCACCCCAAACCTGTTGGGTTTGAAAAGCCAGGAGCCAAATGGGGAGTGGAAGGGGGAAGGAAGGACTGTGGGGGAAGTGTGAAAGTGCAGATTTGGGGAGGGGAGTTGGGGTAGTCTGTCTGGGGGTCATGGCTCATGTGTCCCAGCCAGGTGAGCAGGGAGGTGTCTCCCCAAGAAACCCTGCTCCTCAGACAGCTGTCCTGGCCCAGGCTGGGGGCACTGGCTCCTCCCTCCCCAGCGGTGGGTTGGGGAGTGCTCCACAGGGGTGGGATGCCCCAGTGCAATGCTGCACAGTATGTCCTCACCTCAGCCAGGTGCTTTTCCTCAGGTGTCACCCTTCTGCCAGCCCCAGAAAGCCGCCTCTATCCAGAACCTGCATCCCCTCCTGAGCAAAGCACCCCGTGCCAGCGCCTACCTCCTGCCCCAGACCACGACCGACAGGTAGGACGGGGCCTGGCACATCCCCTCTCTGCTCAGGAAGGCTGTTCCAGGGTGGTGACCAAAAGGGAGTGGCTCAGTGCAGCTGGAGGCCCCAGTCCCTGGTCCCCAGCAACTTCCCATGTCCCCGCTCACCCCATCTCCCCTCCTCCTGCAGGAAGGGGGGCTCGGGGCCACGGCGCTCGCTGAGCGTGGAGGACATAGGGGCGCCCGGCCGGCTGCGCGCGGTGGGACGTGTGGTGGAGGTGTTCCCCGATGGCACCAGCCAGCTGGAGCTGCAGAGACCCCCCAGTGGCACCTTCGGGTTCTCTGTCACCTCCGGGCACGGCCGCCCTGACACAGGTATGGAGGGATCCTCCCAAAGCTTTGGTCCCTTCACAGTGGCTCTCGTCCCTCCCCGGTAGCAAGCTTGGGGATGGGTGGAGGGCACAGCACTGTCCCTGCTGAGCCCCAGAGGAGTGACAATGGATGGGGGGAATGCTGCCACGTGTGGCTTTGGCCATGCAGAATCCCACGTGTCCACCAGTCCTTGCCTTGGGACACACAGCCCAACCCAAAGGCTGTTATGAGTTAGTCACTGTGCAGCCCCCGGGCAGCCTGGGGGGCACAGCCCCGGCCTTGGGGGCGGTGTGGGGGTCTCACCCACCCCTGTCCCTCTCCGCAGGTGTGTACGTGCAGGAGATGGCGGACGCTGGCACGGCCAAGCTGTACGCGGGGCTCCTGGGCGTGGGGGACGAGATCCTGCAGGTCAACGGGGCGGCCGTCTCGGGGCTGGGGCTGGCCCGCATCCACGATCTGCTGCTCCAGGCGGACACCCTGTCCCTCCGTGTGCTCCGGCACCGCCCGGCCCCACGGTAGCCCCGGCATGGCTCCTGCAAAGCCCAGCGTGAGGAGGAGATCCCAACAGCATCCTGGGATGCTGCAGGATGGCACGGCATGGACCAAGCTGCCCCGTGGCACCAGGACCTGCCCTGCTCTGGTGCAGTGCTTGGCTCCCTGCTGCAGTGGGGGCAGGTGGCTGTGCCGGCCACCCCGGGACACAGAGCCGGGATCAAGGACCCCCCCAGACAGTGTCCAGTGTCTCCAGTAGCTGCCCAAAGTGTGGGGACAGGGGACAGCCCAGCGGGTCTGTCCTGCTGTGCACTGGGGTTACCAGTGTGGGGACGCTCCATCTCTGTGACCCCAGGAGACACGGGGCTCCCTGCCAGCACAGCCAACCTGCACCCACAGGCTGGTGTGGTTAAGTTATTTCAAGCTGAAACCCAAAAATACATCTCTGCAATAACAAAATACTGCCCTTGGCTTGCAGTTGGCATGGAAGGGCTGGGGTGGTGGTTGAGGGCATGGGTGGGTGGGGATGGGTCTTTGCTGCCTGTTTTCCCATGGCACTGCTGCATCTACCTCCTGGCTGTTGTGGTGCTGGGAGGGCTGCGGGCAGGGGGCTCAGCCAGGGCTGAGCAGGGCTGCAGGGCTCCTCAGAGAGTTTGAGGGTTTTTTTTTTTCTAGTCATGGAAGGGGAAACTCGTGTGAAAACAAGTCCCTCCAGCAGGCAGAGGTGGCATGGCAGCAATGGCTGCCCGGTGCATGGCAGTGTCCCACATCTGGGCACAGCTGCCGACATTGCCCAGGACGTGTAGCTGCTGCTTATGCCTCAAAAGCCAGGAGGGTGATGCCCAGCAGATGCTGGTGGGAGCTTTTCCCACTCCCTGGTGTCAGGAGAACCGCCCCGCTTGTCCCAGGGCAAGAGTCAGGTGAGAAGAACCAGAGATCTGCACTGCTGCGCCTTTATTTAGTGTTAATGGGAGGGGCACCACCAGAGACAGAAAAGCAAATGTACACAGGAAAAGGGACCAGAGACAGTCGGGTGGCTTGCGGTGATTCCACCAGCTGGGCCACCCCCTGGGCTACGGAAGGAGCAGTCAGTCCCGCACAGGAATCGTTCCTGGAGGATGCACAGCCACACCAACAACAACGCAGGGATCGGAGGTGTGCAAACACCGTCCGGCGGCGAGCCCCGCTCCCTGGCCGGACTCACGCTCCCAGGAACCTCTCTTGGAGAGGCATTAAGCCCAAGGAGAGCAGCGCAGACACTGCGATAGCCAGCCTTGGAAAGCAGACACCGCCTATTCCTTGCAGTGTAACCAGAGGAAAGGGAGTGGTTCTGCAAGGATGAGGAGCCACTGTAAAATCACACGAGTGCGGTGGGCGCCGAGGGCACCGCGTGTGCGTTAACGGCGAGAGCACCCGGGCGGGCGCAGGGAGGTGCGGTCAGCCCCCGTCCGGCTGCGGAAGGCACAGCGCCGCCGGCGGGGACTCACACAGACACCGTGCAGGGAGCCACAAACACGGTGGGGAGGAGTGTTCAGTCCCGGAGGTAAAGCCCTGCAGTGGCGAGCTTCTAAGGTGGGGAGGATGATTTTGGGAGCGATTTGCAATTTCAGCAGAAGTCTTTGCATCAGTGCCTGTTTAACTTCCTTCCCCAGCCCCATCTGGGAGCCATAAGCCAGCCTGTCCTGAGTCTTTTCATGTTTGCAGCTTAAATATGGGAGCAGACTGGAGTAAAAAATCATTTTTGCTTTCCTTAAGAGTCACCCTGCATCCCACAAACAGTGCCCCCCCCCCCCCCGCCTGCCTGTTCCTCCCCAGTGACACTGCCCAGGTGAGCTTTCTTCACCACATTTCAGTATTGCCCACCTGGCTACTCCACATTCCCTGTACGAGGGCGACAACTCGGCCATCTGACACTGCTGAGACAACTCAAGTGACAAACAACTTGGAGGTAACAAAAGGACTGGAAAGGAATACAGAAACATGATACAGCTTTGAAGCTCCTGCCTTTTGGTTCCTTACAATGGAGGTGTCTGAAAAACAGCGGTTGGGAAAAATTAACACATTCTATTTACAAGTTCATATGCACTTAAAATACATCATTGAGCACCGTTCCTCTGATCATGCGTGTCGTGCACCAGCAGAGAGAATGTGGCTCAGTCATCCAAAAAACCTTTAAAGTTTTTTTTTTCCTTAAAAAAAATAAGTTATTTTAGACCTGACAAATCACTTGCCAAAGAGAAGCAGCTGTTAAACAGAAGCAGTGACTCAGTTATACAAGGGCAAAGAAAGCATCAAAGAACTTTAGAGGCCTGTATAATGAGGGAGGCAATTTTAAAAGCTTTAAGGCACTCCCTCTCTGGCTCACAGCTGATTGCCAGCACTTGCTGTGCAGCAACCCCAGTTTAAAGCAATGTCTAACAGTGATGGCAAGACACAAGACCCTCCGGCTCTGCTGCCTTCTGCCCAGGTGTGGAGGGTGGGAAGGCTCTGCTGCAGACTCACCGTGCTCTCTTGGCAGCGAGTTGGTGGCACAGAGCCGACCCATGGGAGGGGGGGAGGCAGCGTGGGGCAGGGGGGGAGCGTGGCTGGGAGTCCCCTCCCTCACCATGGCTCGTGGGGTCTCACTCCTCCTGGTAACGCTCGTGGCCCGTGCTGGCGACGCGGCTTGTAATGCTCAGTGAATTCATGAATTCCTGCTCCCTGTCCCATCCTCCCCAAGGCTCGCTGCTCTGTGTCCGCATCCCACCGCAGGCGCCTTGGGAATGCTGCCACCAGCTCCTACCTGCACCGGGTGGAAGCGCGGGGCTCGAGTCCCCCTCCAGCTCCCCGGGTCCAGACCCAGAGCCCAGGTCCGGATCGCACCGCACCAGGGGAGGAGACAGCTCCAGTCCTCCCGCCCCTCTCCCCGGAGCCAGGTGAGACGATGGCGAAGCCGCACTGCAGTCCTCGGAGGAGAATGGTGAGAGCCGGGCGGGGGTTTTCCTGCCGGAGATCTCTGTGGGCGGACGGAAACAGTGAGAGTTTCGTTTCCCCGTGCTGCCGGGGCGAGGGGGCAGGGAGGGGGCGTCCGAGGAAGTTCAGTCCATCACAGGACAAAAAACAGGATGAGCACCACCAGCAAGATGACGAAGAGGACGATAATTGCACACCACTGCCGTCGATCTGGAAGGAAAAGGAAGGATCAGTCTTCCTGCTATAGCGGGGAAGGAAAACTGGGGGAGCACTTTCCCTTGCTGTGCTGCTAGAAGCTCAATTTAAGCTTAAAGCCATAAAAAGCCAAACCAGCAGTTCCTGTGGGAGCACGCCTCACTGCAACACACAGCGCCACAGCCTTTCTGCTCCGGGATACGTGGCATTCTGGGAACAACTGTGGGAATTCTGAGGCTTCTCCGCAACCAAGTTCAAACAGATTTGGTAAGATGGTTCAAAGGCAATTTGGAGGAGCAAGCAGAGAGCTGCTGTGTTTGCTGTTCATTCATGGAATAATGTTTGCTAGAGGAACAAGCAGGGATCCGGTGCAAGCTGCCCAGAAGAGCTCTGCCAGGAAGGGCTTGTGGCAGCTGCCCTTAGGAGAGGGCCAGGAATGAGGTTTCCCTGGACATCTTTACACCTCCTTGGCTCAACATTATACTGCCTCTGACAGCCGCTCTCTGCTCCTGTGAGATGATGGTGCAGCAGTGGCAACAGGGCTGCTGGGACATCCCAGCTCCTGGGCTCAGCAGCCACCCCGGGAAGAGCCCTGGTACATGAGATGCTAGAAGAAATGTTCTTTTCACAACATTCAGAAACACTGCAATGATTCATGCTTTTTCCCAGAGGAAAGGGCAGATACACAAGGTTTGCCAGTGGTCGTGCTGCTGCTGGGCTACTGGTGACCCAAAGTGCACTGTCAGCACTCTGAGTGGTCTCTCTAGGGCTGTATTGCCACCACCTCATAAATCCCCCAGACAGCCTAACGCTGCAGAGCCAGAATGCTTTTCCTCGTGACTGGCTGCTGCCTCCACAAGGTACCAGAGCACCCACAGGAGAGGGGCACTGGAGAGAGGAGGTGACGCTGGGCACCCTGCCAGTGCTGGGAGAGGCAAGCCGACGGTGGGGGACTTCCCGGCAGGCAGGCCGGGCTTCCTGTTTGCTCTGCCCGTGGCACCCCGCCAGCCCACCAGCTTCAGGCACAGCCTTATAAGGACTTTTCTGTGGGTTCAGCACAGAATTCAGCCCCTTTCTCCACCAGCTGAGAGAGATCTGATCGACAACAGGCCTGCAGGCACCACCAGCCCGAGGGCAGGTGGGATTTGGGAAGGGGCTTGCCGCAAGCATTCCGGTGAGGGGGAAGCCACACATGGTGACCAGTGTTAATGGCACCTTGACAGCTTTTGTTCCACAGGCAGCACAGGAAACTGCAGCAGAGTAGAAGGCTACAGAGCTTCCCCTCCTACCAGCTAGAGGGGGATTTTCCCAGCAGTAGCAGCATAAATAGAAAGGCATCTGTAAATAAAACAAAGCTGCCGGGCTTGGAATTCTTCCCCCTCGTTCAAGCACTCAGAACTGCTCCCTCCCCTCTGCTGGGTCGGTGGGAGGGAAGACATAGTGTCCCAGCCTGAAGGTCTGAGGGCTTGTCTCTCCCTTTCCAGGACTGGATCCCACTTCCCAGGACCTACCACTCGTCATGTGTGACACTTTGGCGAGCTTCTTCATGACGTTATCAAGCCGTGACTGAGTGCTGTCTAACTCGTGGGAGAAGTCGTCCAGCATCCTGGGGACACAGAAGCAGGACATTGGTCAGCAGGTGGCACATCCCTTTGGGATTTTGCAGTGCTCACACACACTGATCAAAACACTGATGTGACCAGAGTATCACACCTTGGCAGAGAAAATGAATGTGCCCAAATCTCCTGGAAGCAACCAAGGGGTGAAAAAACCTGCTGAAGCAGCAGCTCTGCTTTGGTGGGAAGTAGTTCTGGACTCCTGCCAGATTGAGCCCTGCTGTGTGTTTGCAACTGAGCTCTCGCACATCTGCAAGGTGAGGAGTGGGAGTTTCCTCCTTACAAAAGGGAAGTCTCATTTATAATCTGTGAATAGCAGTCTGGTTAGGTCTAGGTGCCAGCCTGGACTTTTAAATCTCTTTTCTTGTTCAAGGCTTGCAGTTGAAGCTAAAATCTTGTTTCAGTCATGTATCTAGTGGGAATGAGATCTGCAGTTGCTTTGAAGGTGCTTTTTAAGCTCTGCATGGAAGTTACCCCTTTACTTGCTCTACACAGCCACTATAATGAGTCTGAAAGCCTTCCTGAATCCATGCTTTGTCAATGCTATTGCACATCCAGAATCAAGGTACCAATCTAGTTGTCTCCAGCCAGTGGGACTTTAAAGCTTAATGTGTTTAAAAGAACAGCTTCCTTCATTTGGAGTTCCAGGACACTTGTTAAACCTTCATTCAGTGGAAAAAAAACCTCACTATGGTAGTTGTGTGCTAGTCTAGCAAGCACTAAGGGTTTGTGTGATTATCTGAAAACAGACACACCACACTGATCTCTGCAGTGAGAGCAGAGGACTCAGACTGCAGGACTTCACACAGTAGGTGGCTTTAAAGTTCCTCCTCTCCATCAAAGAGGACATCACTTCACAAATGGCATGGCCCTCCAGACTCCTACCAGCTAAACAGGGAGGGGTTTTAGGCATGAACCCTTCCAGCCTCTCTGGAAGCATTGCTGCTAGCCTGCACAACCGGGAACTTGTTTGCAAAGGACAAGAACGGGGAGAGAAATCTAATTTATATGTAAATGGATGGATGCAAATGATTTTGTGAGCTGCCCTTTAACCTTTTGCGTGGGTGAGGGCTATTTTTAGCTTTAACAATGAAGAGCAGATAAGAGCAGCTCTGTGTTGTGTGTTTCAGGGTGGCAAGGAAGAGCTGAGAGCTCCCAGCTCCAGCAGTTACCCAGGGTCAGCACAAAACCCTGTGGAGTGGGGAGGACCTCAGCAGCCCCCATTACACAGCACCTCCCTCCCTTATTTGTCTGTTGGCTGCCTCAGGAGGAGTGTGTGAAGAGAGAAGGAAAAGTAAGCTGGCAGCTAAGCCTGCCCTAGGTGCAGGCTTCCAGACAAAGGAGGTTGCAGGTGGATCCTTGCAGACTGCAGTATAAAATGCTTTCCAAAGGAAGGCTGGGAGAGGCTGCCCGAGGGATCATTAAATTCAAGGCCCTAACATGGGCAGAGATAGGTGTTTGAGGACATCCAGCTGTGTTGCAGCCCCATACTGGGTTTTTGTTGCCACATCTCACACTTACACTGCTTGCTCCTCCAGCTCCCCACCAATGCGCTGGGACATGTTCTTCAGCACCCCGATGCTGCCAGAGACCAGCTCCAACTGCTCATCTTGCTGTTCTACAATCAACTGAGGCCAAAGAGAAGGGAAACAGGCAATTACAGGTCTGCCTCCTGCAGCTGGGTTGGAACTAGCTGATCCAGTGCACGGGCACTTGCTGCTCAGCCAACATCAGCTGTTAGGCCTGGGCTCAGACTTAAGCCACCAGGAATGAGGACCGCATTCCTAAGAAATGCTGGAGAGGTGACAGCCGCAGGAAAGCCTCTGTGGCATGACATCCCCATGGCACAGGAGGTTGCAGACTCCAGACATCCCTGCAAATCCAGCCTCAGCTCAGCCACAGCTAAAGTGACTGTGGGAAGCCACAGGGGTCATCAAAACCTTGGCAGGGTTAGCAGGTACAGCAGTGGACACCTGGCAGCCATGCTGATGCTGTGCCTGGGAAATGCAACCTGGAACATGCTGCAGCCAACAAGGGGTTAGTGTAAGTAAGAGGCTGTTGCAGCTTCTACAGCTAAAAATAACCAGCCTGGCTTTGAATGTGCCAAAGGAATAAGTCTGCTGATGTTTTAAGTCATTTCCAGGGCAGAGTCATGCTAAGGATTTAGATTTACCCTAGTTACCTATTTCTGAATCTATTTATCCTCCTAGAGTCAGTAGGTAAAACATGTTTAGAAGCCAGGGCGGCGTCTCAGGTCAGGAGCTTTAGCAGTTTGCCACCTCTGAAAAGCTGCCTGTGTAAAGGCCTGCAGTTGGCCCAGGTGCTTCTCCAGACAAGCTCCCGCTGTCAGCTGGGAAGTGTCTCGCTGGGGGTTCTCCCAAAAGCCCTCACACAGCCTTTCTCACTAATCTCACGGTGACAAAGGCAGGAAAAGGAAGCAGGCGCGTGCTCCTGCTCCCAGCCTGTTCTGATGGAGATGCACAAGAACAACAGCAAACACTTAATAACCAGGGGAAGTTGCGTAAGAGAAACAGGCTCTTTTCTGTTTGCAATGTTTCTAGTCTTCCAAGGATTTCAGCAATCCTTGTATTATTAAAGCTTAGAATGCTACATCTTCCAGATCATGATGACTGCCTTCTAAACAGAGCAGAAGCCTCATGGTTCAAAGGTTAAAAGCTCAGTGTCAAGATGCACCCAAAGCTGTGCTGTACAGGAAATGCATGCACAGATACATGCCACAAGCAAAGAGGACGACTGTCAGGCTCCCGGATCCAAGGATTCTTTTGGCTCTCACAGCCTGTACTTCATCCCCCCAGCACCCATTTGGTAAGCAAAGCTATTTAGTCTGCATGGTGCCAGCTGCCTTACCTGTTGTTGAGCTTGCTGCTCCTCAATGAAGTGTGAATTTGCTAATTGCAGCTCCCGGTCCAGACGGCTGTATTTGTCAGGTCCAGAGCTCCAACTCTGACTCCCACTCTCTCCCAGGAGTGCCTAA
The DNA here is from genome assembly GCA_035583155.1 of Acropternis orthonyx. Classification (NCBI taxonomy): domain Eukaryota; kingdom Metazoa; phylum Chordata; class Aves; order Passeriformes; family Rhinocryptidae; genus Acropternis; species Acropternis orthonyx. The sequence goes on along the minus strand of JAWWEU010000005.1, from coordinate 29,672,590 downwards.
ACAGATGCAGAGAGTCCTTAGCAACACCCTTGTGTCTGCTCACAGCCCATCTACGGGGTGTAGTGGAAAGGCAGACAAGGCAACACTGCTGTACACACACACACACACTCAGTGCCTCCCTTTCCTCCTGCTCTGTTGCTACTCAGCCAAACTGCTGTCACGAACTAAACCAATAAAATGCCAAAATGCCAGCCTGGGAAGTCTGGCATCTGGTATTGCAGATATGCCTCTCCAGCAGCAGGAGAGCTGGAGTATAGCAGGAGGTCTGCACAGCACAAAGGACTAGCAAAGGCCTGCTCAAGAGGCAGCACTGTGCTAGGACATGTGAGCTGGGAAGTATCCGGATATATTGCGTTCACAGATGTATAGCTCAAACTGAGCACTGTCCTGCTAGTGACAGGGGCTTAAGAGGGTCTAGATAAAGTACTTAACCAGTTGAGCTGGCAGTCAGATAGTGCAATATAACCACAGCAGTGCTGTATGCTTATGCTCTGTGATCCTCCAGCAGGCTGTTCAGTTGCCAGCTTACAAGGTTACACTTGCTCCCTGCCCCACAACCTGGACGAAGCAAAGCTTGAACAAAGCCAGCAGATATGTGGCTTTCCAGCCAAGTATGTCTGTTCCCTGGAGATGGAGTAACACTGGTGACAGATGCTGGAGAATGAACATGACCTGTAGGTGAGGAGCTGCACCCTGCAGCACTAGGGATAGGTCAGAGGAGCTCTGCCCACGAGTGTGGAGTCAAGGCTGACTCATAACAACACTGTCCCAAAGCTCCTGGCCATGGGCAGGAAAGGATGACCAAGTATTTGAGAAGAACAGCAAGGCAACGACCAGGCTGAAAACAAGACAGTCTCTATGGTTCATGTGCCTTATAATGTTCAAAGAGGGGTGAGGAAAGCTGACTGACTGTGCAGGAAGCCAGCAGGATATCTGGCTTTGTCTGCCCCTGCAACACTGAGTAAGCTCCTGGTTCTCTCCAGTTTGTGGCAAGTACAGCTACTGTTTATTTCATGCCATGCACTAGTTTTGCTGCAGCTTCAATGGCAAGGCCTCTGTTTGGCAGCCTTAGCTGTGAGGGTCAGGTTGCCGCTACCAGCCCCTCAGACAGAGAGTCCAACAACTTCTGCAGCCCAGCACAAGCCTTGTGGGCTGGAGGGAAGGCAAGGGGCTGGGAAAAGAGAGGAAGGCAGCAAGGGGAAGTCAGTTTTCCTGACCAGATGTCGCCGTGTGAGCTGGACCATATGGTCTCCCACAGCCAGCAGGACCTTTGTGCAAAGGGAAGCAACAAATCACAGGGGAAGCTACATACTTGTTTGAGCAAGGGTGTCAGGGACTTTGCTGCTTCGAGTGTTTGCCAAGCACATCAACTGGCTGTGTGACAAGCTCAGGAATCAGCTCTCTGCTTCTCAGTGGCTTGTTGCAGTTTGTCGTTTTTGCCACAAGTGGTAAGGCTGATGCAGAACAGGCAAGTTAACTGTGCACACCGACTTTAGGAGATGGCTCTGGAAGTCAGCTCTGAGATCTCCTTACAGCCTCCCCATCAGCTGGGAAGGAGCACGAGCTGCATCTATTTCTATTCCTTAGATTACAAGTGCAGGCAACCGAAGACTCCTTGAGCTTCCTCCATCTTCTTAACATGGCTATTATGAAAGGCAGCTGTATGAAAGGATATTACACCATCTTGGCTCCTAAATCCAGCAGAGAGTAGGATTACATTCACTGACATGGATTCTGAGGCGGTTCCCCCCCAGGAGGAGGGAGATTTCCCTTTCCATGGGATGATGCAAGGCTGACAGCTGTACACAACCAGATCTGAAGACAGAGACAGATGGCGAGTGCTGACTTACTGCTTTGAGGGACAGGCTTGGAAGAGGGTGGCAGCAACATGCCTGGGAGAACCAGCTCTCTCAGGTCAGCCAGACGCACACAGCTCACACACACAGCTCGGCTGCAGCATGCAAGCCCCTTCCCAGAACAAAGGTTTGTAAGGGGATGAACTACAGACAGGATATACATTGTAATAGATATATATTGCCTGTTTCTGGTTCTCACCTGCCTGTTTTTTCTTTCAGCCAGTGCTTGCATGGAGGAGTTTGACATCTGATCCTTCATATCCTGTTTTTCAACAAAAGAAACAGCATTTGAGCATTGGATTTGAGGTGACAGGCAGTTTCAGGGTGTTACAGGGCTGTCTATACACACCAAGGTTTCTATAGGGGGAGTGAAGGAAGAGAGATTTTCTTTGAGAATGTACAGTTTTTAAGAGTCTGGAAAGATATTGTAGAAAGTTTCATTGCAGTTCATATTGTTTTACTTATGCTAGAATGAATGGCAATGGGATATTTTGAAAATATTCCTTACTTCTCAGTAAGTACACAGCCAGAAACACTTTGATTTGTATAATAAACTGATATTCCCATTGATAGAGTGTAAGGAAATGTTTGTCAAGGCCTTGGAAGCCTGTAACCCCCTGTGCTTTATTCCCAGGTTTTATACTGCATACATAGGATGAGGCAGATTCCTGTCCTGTGAACATCCTCTCTGACTGTGCCTACACTTTCTCCTACCAATTAATTTTTGCTGTGGAATTCCTGCAGAAGGTCATTAACCACAGAATGCTCCCCATCTCAATGTAACGTAGTCTAGTTTCTATAGATTAGCAAGTAGTTGACATGATTGGGCAGAGGTTGATCCACCAGCACAGTTCTGATGTCACCAGAGCATTCAGGTATGTTTTACTATTCACAGATGTGAAACATCACCAAAGCCACCAGATCCCATTGGTTACTTCTCACTGGCTCATGCTTATGCTGCTGCACATCCCAAATCCCTCCCATGAAACCAGCTGCATACTGCCACTAACAAATTTCTCTTACCAGTAAGAGACACTGCTCCAAAACCCATTAGCCAGCAGTTTTCAATCAGGGAAAGAGGACCAGAGAGCAGGCTTGCCTGGTCCTGCCCGCTTGGGAGTGGACTACACTGAGGGCAAGGCAGTGAGCACGTGCCTTATACCTGGGGCCAGCATGGTTTTGGGATCAGTTCCCAGGTAAGCTTTAGGAACTGCACCCAGACCGCAGGACTGCAGGTGGGGTAACACGCCTGCTGCCAGCCACAGCAATGCATCCTGTGGAGCAGGAACATCAGAGTCATGAGGGGCAGTACAAACTCGGTGTAGCTATTAATAGAGAGAAAACTTCCTAACTAGCAGCTTGTTACCAGGCAGTGAAGCTTTTGGGAAGACATTTCCTCTCTTTTTATTGCCACCAAGTTGTTAAAATCCCCTTTTTGCTTCTGAAGTGTGAGCTTAAACTAAAAAAAAATCCTCCTCGAGTTAAAAATAAATCTAGTGGTTGTTTAGACTATTTTGCAGGGGTAGGAAGTTGAAGTCACCATGTCAGTAACACCAGGCTTTAACCATCTGTCAGTGTTCAAAGTGGTCTCCCTGTTTTTGAAAACCAGTGCTACAAGTGACCAGGACAATCATGATTTCCCTCAACTCCGAATGGGGGCTCCAGCCTTCCCTGCATTGCAGTGGGGTCTTTACTCTCCCTCCCCAGTTACTACATGTTCCCAGGCTGTTGCAAGACAGGCGTGAAGATATCAAGTGGCAGCAGCAGAAAAGGAGGGAATGCCACGGGGCACCTGCGCCCACAAGCCCACCTAGGCAGCCCCAGGTGGGAGCGCACGGGGAAGAGGAGGAAGCCTGGGACAGAGCAGGCAGCAGGTTTGTTCTCTGCTCCCAAGCGTTCCTTTTTTTAACCAACCCATCACCCCGCCGCCTTCCCCAGGCTCTGACCCCAAGCCCACGCTCCTTACCCTGACCACCTGCCGCGTGCTGGTGATGAAGGCTTTCCGGATGCCCAGCTCCGTCGCATCGAGGTTGAATTTCCGCGGGTTTGCCTCAACAATGCGTGGGCACCGAGTCAAGGAGTCCCCAGAAGCGGTGCTGGGTACACACACGGACACACAAACCCTCGAGTGTGCCAAGTGGCCATTGTTCTGTGCCTGTTCCCAAAATTGGATTAGCAAAGTACAGAACACTGGACGGAAGAACAGGCATGGCAGGAATGTACTGTGCAGTACACGCGCCAAGGGAAGGTTTCTCTTTTCCGTGTGTTTTTTGGTTCTGTGATTCCGTGCGGTGCTTTCAGGAGTGCTCAGATGAACACAAGGGAAAAGGAGTATTTCTGGAAGCCAGCCTGAAGTATGACTGACTCTGCAGAAATCCAGATTCATACAACACAATAGGCTTTCTAGAACAAAGCATCTTAGAATATACCTTGTAAAAAGGGAAACAAAAAGACAAAGGGAACACCCTTGCCTTAATTTCTCATTTGCAGTTTGAGAAAAGCTGATGTAAATGCAAAATTCAATTCCAAATAATCCTGATTTCTGCAAAAAGTGGCAAGCACTGGCACTTGGGTATTTAGTGCAACTTGGGAACTGCATGCCCCTACCTTCAAAGGACCACAGAAAGGATATTAATGGTTTCATCCAAGTCTTCCAGGTCCCACTCAATGCTCCGCAGATTGTTCCTGAGCTCATTAGTGGTCCAGTCAATTTCTTCTCTTGTGGCAACGGAAGGATCCTGCAAGAGCTCTGTCCACCTCTGGAAGAGCCCCTGGGCAGTGTTCACGGCCTTCTGCACCTCCCTGCAGATGGGGTCAGGGAAGAGAAACCAAGGAATTATCATCAGCTGCCCTGCAGCAGCAATACTGGGACAGTCCAGCTGAACAGGGAAGCCACAGCTTCCTTCCAAACATCTTTCCTTCAAACACCTAGTTTGTTTTGTAAAATAAGGATTTGCCCTACCTTCTGGACAATCCCGTCTCTTGCTGCAGCACAAAGTGCTGAGCAGCAACTTACAGCTATTAATGAAGGGACCTGTTTCTTCAGGGGAAGCTGCTGCAGAGTGTCACAGAGGCAAGCCAGGGCAGAGGGTCTGAAGAGGCAGCTCTTTGGCAATCCATGTTTTGCATTCCTCTCAATAGTTTTCCTCTGAATGCTCTTGACTACCCAAGTAAGGTACCCTAAGGGCACACAGAGTTACAGGAACTGTCCCCACAATGCAGCCAGGCAGACTGTTGAGTGCAGCACTGTTTATTTTAATTCAGCATTAAAAAAAATACACAGCCCTACTTCGCTGGCTTAGGGAACACAAGTTTTTTCTGCTGCTCTAAGCTCTTTTGGAGACAAGTGCATTCACAGCAGGGGAAGGCTTTGCTGACAGCACTGCTTTGGGACAAGCAGGTTTGTAAATTTGGGTTGTGAACCCTCAGTGGTTTATCTGTATTTACAAACTCCAGGATCCTGAGCTGTGAACCACTCCTCCACGTCCACAGGTAGTTGGGAAGAGGAATGAAGTCGAGGCCAGACTATGCTGGTGTGAAAGGTGGCCACCATGAGCTTGCACACAGCAACCATGTCAGATGCAGGTGTTGCACCCCAGTGAAGGAAAGCAGGCTAACACCAGGAGAAGCCCAGGGCAGATGAGCTGAGCCCACACCCTGCAAGAGTGCCAGGACTGCAGCTCCCTTTGTTACACCAGGGCCTGAAGTCCTCAAATTGCTGCTTAAGCTGCAGTTTCTCAGCACCCCAGTGTGTGCCTCTCCTCTTTCCGCACGCCTACAGCTCCGAGTCTGCCACATGTAGTGCCCTGAAGTCAGCAACCCACACTGAGGATCTGGAAAACTTCATTCCCTACACTACTTGCCAGCAGTACTTTTGGTTTTGTTTGTTTTTTTTTTCATCTGAACACACTTGTGGAAGTACCCAGAAAGAGGAATGTAAAGCAGAGTCCTCCGATGGGAAGAGTTACAGGCACCAGGAAAATGAACTAAATGCAACTCTAGTGGTTCCACCACCACCAGCCCCTCCGACCTGCCAGGTAATAATTAACTCTGGGAGCAGCAGTACATCCCCTCTCCCCTCCCTGCCCTTCCCCAAATGTCATGGGAACCTCTCTGGAAAGTCTGACAGGACATTTGTTCCCCATCCATGGATTCTTATTTTTTCCCCTTAGCACCAGTTCAACCTGGCAGAGGAACTCACTTTCCCTGGCTGCACCAGCATCCTTATCCACACCTCCTGTGCTCCCACGGCTTTCCCCACCGCTCCCCTATGAGCAACTCTGCTGCTCCTCAGCATGGAGAAGAAGACATGGAGAAGAAGACCATCGCCCAGCCAAAGCTGAAGGTAGCCCTGGGGTAGTGTTTAGAGACTGAAAGTGATTTCACAGAATCCCAGAATAGCTGGAGTTGGAAGTGAACTCTGGAGATCACCCAGTCCAACCTCCCTGCCAAGGCAGGATCACTTGGAGCAGGTGACCAGGAATGTGTCTAGGTGGGTTTTTAATGTTTCCAGAGAAAAGGAGACTTCATGACCTCCCTGGGCAGCCCATTCCAGTGGTCTGCCACTCTCAATGGAAAGAAGTTCTTCCTCCTATTGTGGAACTCATTGTGTCTGAGTTCCAGGCATTGCTCCTCATCCTGTTGCTGGGCATCACTGAACAGTCTGGCACCATCGCTCTGACACCCTATTTTGTGCATTAGTGAGATCCCCTCTCAGTCTTCTCTTCTCCAGACTAAAGAGGCCCAGGTCCCACAGCCTCTCCTCGTTAGAAAGATGCTCCAGACCCCAAATCATCTTAGACGCCTCCGCTGGACTCTCCCCAGCGGCTCCAATGGAGCCGCTTTCACCGCATTAACTACAATTCTCCTCTGACCACCTCCGGCTTGCTTTTGCCTGTGTCCTGGCTCCCATCCGCTCGCTTCCTCCCACGGCCATTGTCTGTGGCACAGCCTGCTCCCCGCTCCTCTCCCCGTTCCCACAGGGCCCCCCCCCGGCCCGGCCACCCCGACCCGCACCCGCAGCCCGGGCCGGGGCGGCCCCGGGGAGAGGCCCAGCCTCGGCCCGGCACCTGCCCTGCCCTGCCCGGCCCCCCACAGCGCCGGGACAGCCCGCGGGGCCCGGGACTGCCCGCGGGGCCCTCGCTCTCCCCCTCAGCAGCCCGGGGGGGGCCGGGCCGCCATTCCCCCCGCCCCGAGCCCCACACACACACCGAGCCCCCCGCCCGCCGCTCGCTCCCCTCCCCGCGGGCCGTGCCCGCCCTCTCCGCTCCCGGGGGGGCGCCCCCCGGGCCGCTCCCCGTCCCTCCGGCCCTGCCGCGGAGCCCCCCGAGGGCGGCGCTCACCCCTTCACCACGAAAAAGGGGTCCTCCATCGACATGGCGCTGCCGCCGCCTCACGACGCGGCCGCCCTCAGGCCCCGCCCTTCGCCGCGAGGCCCCGCCCACAGGGGGGCGTGGGAGGGTGACGTCACGGCGGGAACCGGGAGCCGGGATTCCCGGCGGGATCGGAGAGCGCTGCGCGGAAAAGCTGCGGAGTTTCGGACCGCCGGGGACCCTCACGCCCCGCACGCCGCGTGGGTCAGGCTGGAAGGGACAGCGGTGGGGTATCCGGGCCAAGCGCGCTGCCTAAGCATCCCCAGAGCGCACAGGGGTCGTGTCCGGGCGGTCCTGGAGCATCTCCAGCGAGGGACACTCCGCACACTCTCTGGTCCCTGTTCCAGTGTGTGGTCACTGCACAGTGAAGAAGTTCTCCCTCCTGTTCAGGATCCTGCCCGTTGCCTCTTGTCCTGTTGATCGGCACCACCGGCAATACCCTGGTCCATCCTCCTGGCACCCGCACTTTAGATATTTATATATATTTATATATTTAGATATGAACAGCCCCAGCTCCCCCAGCCTTTCCTCCTAGGAGAGATTTTCCAGACCCCTCCTGTATGTGGAGCCCAGAACTGCACACAGGACTCCAAATGTGACCTCTCCGGGGCTGAGTAGAGGGATAGGATCACCTCCGTCGATGCCCTGGTCTCAGCAGCCCTGTCATGGACAGAGGTGGTTACACATTCCTTCCCGCAGGAGTCCTGGTTCACCAGCATCACTGTGCCACCAGCAGGACAGTTCAAAGGTGGTGTATGTCCCATTGCTTGTGTTATGTGGATTAAAAGACAAAAAGAAGAACAAAAAGCACCCTTTCTAGTGAAGAGAGGAAGCGAGGTAAGGAGTTCAACCAGCATGTTCTCACACACCTGGAGTTAGGAGCACTATTATTCATACCAGGCTATTTTGTGTGGAGGACATTTTGTGCTTTACGGCAAACCCGGGACAGTAACTTCTTTCTCCTTCACAGGATTTGCGGTCTTACAAACCTCATATAAACCAGCCAGGCAGCCTCTTCACTCGGGCTCGTTGACCAAGACACAACCCCCTGTGCCTAAGCATGGAGATAATCCAAAGAAAGAAGGGTTCCCCACCATCTGCTTGCTTTGCACAGGCACCTCTGCTGAAAGGGTTTCCTCCACCTACTGCTCTTTCCTATTCTGCACCCTGCATTGGAGGCACTTTTCTCACACCTTGCTTATCCTCTGCTCTAGTTGATAGAATGAATAACATGCACTTTCCAAGAAGCAGAGGAAACTTCCAGCTGCAGGGAAACTCCAGCAGCTCTCCCTGCAGCACTCAGAGGCCCAGTGTCCCTCTTACCCTACGTGCCAGAGTCTTGGCACTGTGGGGTCCCATCCTGCCCCAGGGTCCCCACCGTGGTCCCCATCAGGAGCAGGTCACCCAGGCTGTGTTCCCAGCCAGTGTGGGAGGAAAAAGGAGGGAGTGACAGGCAGTCTGGTCGGCTCCCGCTGCCCTTCCTGCCCCGGGAAGGCACAGGCACTGCTTCCTTCCTCCCGCTTTGTGTGGGGTGAGAACAGCCCTGTGCCACTTGGCTTTAGTCCATCCCAGGGCGAGGATCCCTCCTTCCCTCACTCCCACCTCTCTTAAATCTCTGGGCTCTGATAGCTGCGAGCACAGGTATCCTTGGGCTTGGAGCAGCTGGCAGGGGCGGGGATGGAGCCTGCAAGGTGCTGCGGGATGTTCCCATCCCTACACACACAGCAGAGATCCCTCTGCATAGGGATGTCCCTGCCTTACTGCCATGGGACAGTCTGGCATAAGGACTGATTTTGCAGAGGCTTGTCCAGGAGGAACGCCCCAATTTTGACCAAAGTGCACATCCCTGCCTGCACTTCCCAAACATGGCAGTGGTCCAGCATCCCAAGCTAAGGCAGTGCCAGTTCACTGAGGGAATGGGCACAAACCTCACTGGCAGAGGTGCCTCCTCAGCATGGGAACGGGATACCTGGCTTTTGCAATCCCAGCTGCTTTCCTCACCAGTGTGGGGAGGGAGAGCTGTGGCACATGTTCAACCGGTTTCTGCAGTTTTGGGGGTGAGAAATCCTCCTCCTGCTCCGGCCAGCCCCACACCAGGTGTGGTGCAATAGGTGGCAGCTTTGGGGCTGGCATTTGTTGGCCCTTCCTTGCTGCATCTTGGATGGTTTTCCCACGCCAGCAGGTTTTGGGATGTCCCTGCCAAACATGTGCTGAGCACGGGAGGTTCCCATTCCCATTTGTTCCAGGAAAAAACAGAGTGCCAAGGAGTCACTGGGCCAGTTTGTCCGTCCCTGTCCCCCAAAGACATTGTACTCCCCAAAACCTCATGATCCTCCCACGACTTTGGCATGTGCATCACCTGAAACATTCATTGCACTGGGAATGAAAAAGGGAAAAGCTCCTGTAGCCTCTTAGAGTTAATAGCTAGGAATTTCAGAAATCCTATAACAAATTATGTGAACATCTTACTCTCTTAATTGAAAAAGTTTTGGGTTTTTTTACAGAGTCATTTAGGTTGGAAAATACCTCTAAGATAATTGAGTCCATTTGTGAAAAAGTGTAAAGCTTCACGGAGTTGTGAAGGCAGAAAGTGAGAGGGTTTACTGAAATTTACGGAAGTTGTAATTTTGCAAAACTTTTCTAAACTTTCTAGGAGTAAAAAAAGGGCAATCTGGTCTTTGATGCTGGGAATTAATTTGTGTGATGTAATAAATGACTTAGATTTTCACCTGAAAGCCACTCCAACCACACTGCTATGCATTTTTTAGAATGAGAGGATTTTTGCTGTTCCCTGTGAGAAGCTCTGATTTTTCGTTTGGAAGCAGTGAGGAGTGTCTCAGGAGCTTTTAGGAATGCTCAGCTAACCTATTCCTCCTAGGAGAGGAGCGCTGGGTGCACAGCAAACAGCTGCAGAACTGGTCAGGAAAGATCTGATGAAACACTTCTGCACCAAAAAGTGCCAACTCGTCAAAATCCCAGCTGTCTGCAGGAAAGAGTTGGGCTCCCCGGAACTTTTATCAGGAAAATCTTCGTGGCGTGTGTGTACATGCACGGGGGCGGGGGGGGTGGTTGTGTGTGATCCCATACCAGCCTGGTGCAAAGAATATTGGTGTGGTGAGGTGCCTTTTCCTCCGAGGAAAAGCTGCATTGGTTTGAATCTGGATTTATAAAAGTAGGGGGGACTTGCCCCTGTTCCCCGAAAAAGTTTTACAGCTAAAGGAAGAAGGGGTAAAGGGTTTCAGATGCTTTGGTTTTTTACTTCCTCGTTTGCATTTTTAGTGAAAATTGAAAAATTTCAGTGGTGGTTTTAAGAGGATTAAGATATTGATACATAGTGATAATGATACAAAACACTTGTCTGTAGCTAAATATTCAATGTTGTGGTGAACAGCGAGGGTTTACATCAAAGCCTGAGGGTTTTCATCAAATCCTACCCACTCATGGCCTCTCTGTGTTTGTAATGAGGTTTCCTGAACCTTACTTTTACAAATCCTGGTGGGATTCACTGAGAGGCACAAAGGGGACAGATGACATGAGGCTCAGCCTGTGACATGGTGACCCTCTGGCAGCAGCTCTGAGGTGTTAAAAAAGATGCTGAGAGGTGACTGCTCCTTGCAGAGAAGGCTTGGATGCTGGATGCTCCCAGTGGAGCTGATGGAGTGGGTTTCCTTAGCCTTGCAGTTGTTTGGGAAGGAATGAAACCTGATCAAAGCTTCTCCTGGGAGTTGTGGCTGTCTCTCATGGGGTCCTGTTGTCTAACGGAGCTGGTTCCATGCCACAGCCATACTCTCAGGTGGGTTCCTAAAACACTGCTTGTGTGCAGTGCAGACTGACAGGGCACCTGGACAAAGGTGGTAAAAATGCCATCAAATATGGCATAAATGAGCAAATGCAGGGTGATAATTCATGGTAGGATGCAGGGTGACTATTCAGAATAAGGGATGTTTTGGAGAAAATTAGTTTTCCTCTTTGCAGTGCATGAACAATCAGTTATTTAATGAAGGTGAAAATGGGAAATGAAATTGAGGAAAGGTGGTATTGTTTTCTGCAGGATGAATCCCTAGGGCTGCCTGCCATGGGATGTCAGGGATGCTGAGAGCTTACCTGGATCCAAAAAGATGTTGTTGAATTGCAGGAGTAGCAAGGTGCTGGACTGCCAGAGTCCCCATTACTTACATAAGTAAGTGAAATTAGAAGGAACTTTTCTCCAGCAGCTGTTCCCTATAACCTTCCTCATTATCTTTGTGTCCATGGATGACCTCTCCAGGACTCCAGGCTCCCCACAAACCGAGTGAAGGACGAGCTGGCTGGAGGAAGGTCCTTACAAGAGGGAAGGGGCACAGATCAGCAGGAACCGAGGCAGGCAGTGCCTGCTGGCAGACACAGATGTTTTATTTTGCAGTTCTCCTTGATGGTGGGAGGAGGGATTCGACACAGAGAGCATCTGCTCTGCCCTTGGAGAGGATCTGCTCTGCCCTTGCTGCTCACAGTGGTGGCTGCTATTCTGTGGTGTGATTTTCTGGCAAGTCCCAAAGACCCTGGTCCCCCTGGGGGTCCTTGAAGGAAGCGGGAAGTGGAGCAGGCAGCCTCTCCTAGGATAACAGCTCCATGGCTCCAGAGCATCATTGTGTAACCTCCCCACCCTGCCTAAGTGGGAAGCAGTCACACAGAGGACACATCTGCACTCTGGGATGTGCAGAGGGCTGTGGTTGTCATTTGCCCCATGGCTACAAGGAAGGTGACATTGAGATACAGGGAGAGGAAAAAAAATAATTAGGCTGAGACTCCTCTGGGCAGAGGATGTACCCTGTGGATTGCTGAACTGTGACCGTGGCTGGCTCCATGCGGAGTTCGCACGATTAATTGGAGATGTTTAACCCCAGCTACAGAGGCTGCCGCCTCCTTTAGCAGAGTTTGCTCAGGAGCAGATTGCTCCAGTGAAAAACACCAGCTCTGCCGGGCAGCCAGGGGATCCTCTGCTGGGCTGCGTCCCAGAGCTGTCCTGCTTCTTTTCCCTCTGGACACAAGGCAGCCTTTGGAAGTGGGACAGGACCCACTGCAGGCGTATCAGAGAGGGAAAAAGCCATACAGGAAGGTGGACTACAATAGAAGGGTTGTCTGATAGGAAACCCTGGACAAATAAATGCATTTTTTTCCCCAGGAAACCCAAACCAGTTCCATAAACCACTGAAAGATGTGGGGCCACGTTTTTCCAAGGGAAACGGCTGCCTGAAGAAACTGATAGGTGGGAGTGGGATTTTTTTCCCCCCCTCTTTGTGTTTGGAGAGGTTGCTGGAGGAGTAGCAAGATATCTGATAGGCAGAGGCTCTGGGTTGCAAGTCTCCAGGGAAGAGGAGGGAAATCCCAAGCCAGGGGGTCAGAGTGAGGGAAGGGAAATTTTAAATCATTACTGTGGGGCAAAAAGGGGGAATTCCAGGCCACAGGTTAAAAAAAAAAAAAAAAAAAGATGTATAGGAGTATCAACCCTGTAATTTCTGTCGATGGGAAGGGGGTTTTAACTCTGGAAAACCCCTTTGCTTTCTAGTACGTGGCTGTGCTACAGGTTCACACCTCATTATGGTTTCGGGTGGGTGAGGGAGCTGCTTCCTCTCCTTTGGGTTTAGGTATTGATTTGTTTGTATTTGTTTCGCTTTTGTTTGGTTTTCATTCAACGGTGATAATGGTCGGTGCTCTCGGCTGTGTTTTGGGATGTTTCTCAGCTATTCTGACCTTATCTCCAAGCGTGGATAAACCAGAGCAGTTGGGAACACTGGGGGATTAGTTACTGATATCCGATTGCGGCAGGTCCAGACCGCATCCATGAGAATCATCGATATTTCTGGAAAAAAAACCAACCGCAAACAACACTCCTCCTCTAAGTCCCGAGCGCTGCATGTGTCCCTCACAATTCAGATATTTATTCCCATCCAGAAATGAACTCAAGCTGTGTATGGATGCCCATTTGTAAATGTTTCATTTACGTCAGCAATCGCTGGGGCTGCGCTGGATCCCCCTGGGGCTTTGGCTGTCCTGAAGCTCTGTTTTTGCTGCAGACAGCTGCTGGTGCAAAGGCTTTTGCCCCAGCTCCACTTTTGATGAGGGATATCTGGTTAATTTGTTCCCGTCCTCTTCCCAGAGAGTCTAACTCATGAATCCTGGTCCGAATTGAAGAAAGAGGGGATGATGCACAGCAGTGGTGCTGGGACAACCAAGGGAAGTGATGGATGGCTTCAACTCGTGCTTTGAGGAGACCCTAATTTCACTATCCATCCTACCCGGAGGGTTTTCCACCACTTCACTGCATCTGGCTTCCCCCGGGGGCCTGGGCCGCACATTTGGTGACAGCGAGGGGCTTGGCGGGCGTGGGTGTGGAGGCGGACAGGCGCCGCCGTCGGAAGGGGATCTTGCTAACCACATCCTCATCCCACGGCCGCAGGTCGGGGTGGCCGTGCTGCGCACCAGATGGCCGTGCCAGGAGGGCTCCCGGCTGGGGAGGCTGGGACGGGAGAAGCACGGTGCCCGCCGGAGCCGGGGATGCGGACAACCAGCTGGGGATGCAGCCCCAGCATCCCACGCTGCTCCCGGCCCAAAGATGCAACCACACGAACCCCCAGCGAGCTTCCCGGCGCCGACCTCCTCTGCCCGCCGTCGAAGGCGACTTTAAACGCCTCCAAAAAAACACCCGGCCGTGCGTGCGCAGTGCTCTGCAATTATAATTTGTACCACAGGCTGCTTCCTCCCGCGAGCTGCTTTCATCTCGCTTTGTTTTCCTTTCCAGGTGGGGCCGTGGGCTCCCCGCTGCTCGGCCTCCGGGGCTGCCTCTCTGCCGGCCGCAGCTTGCTGGCGGAGAGGCCACCTTTGTCTGCCTGCCAGCCAGCCAGCCAGCCAGCCAGCCCGTCCGCCCTCCTCCTCCTCCTCCTCCTCCTGCCAGAGCTATTTCGGGAAACGAGCAGCTGAGCTGGAGGATTGTTGATTGTTCGTCAAACCCCCTTCCAGCCCGGTTGGATCACATGAGGAGATTAGAGCGCCCGTCACACCCTTTCCTCCGCCTCCTTCTCCTGTATCCCCCTTTGACCCCGAGGGATGGGGGTGGGGGGGAGGGGGTGATGTCCCTCCTGCGGCCAGAGGGATTGACGGGAGGCGCATCCCACTGTCCGGGATGCTGGTCCCATCGAGGCGGGCGGCTCCCACGCCGTGCTCAGCCGTGGGTATCGCAGAGGTGCCCCGCTCCGAGGGCAACGCCAGCGGGATCCCCTGCCAGCGGGGCCGCTCCGGGGGCAAGCAGGAGCCCAGGGTAGGCAGGAGCCAGCGCGGGCAGGCAGACAAAGCCACCCCCGGGCGCTGACCTCAGAAGCTGCCATGTGACTGCCTCAAACTTACTAAAGCATGACATCAGCCTGGGAGGGAGCGGCAGGGCTGCCACCAAAATACCGCCTGGCTTCAACCGGCTGTCTGAGCGCTGCTGGGGCTACCTCTGCCTGCGCTGCTCCTCGCCCTCTCCTGCCTTTCCCTTCCGTGGATCCCCCCCAGGGAAAGAAAACCATCACCCCACCTCTTTGCAAGGGGCACGAAGAGCAGGCAGGGGGCAGGGCAGATGTCAAGGCAGGGCTTTGGTGCCCTGTGAATAACGTGCTGATGGTTGTGCCTCACACCAGGCGTGGTGTTGGTGGGTGAAATGGTGGTACTTCGTGCAGCTCTGCTCCTCTCTGCCAGCTCTCTGAGCACTAAGAAGGATGAGGGACCACTTGGTAGCCATCCCTATCCTGCTAATCCCTGGCCAGGGCAGGGATAGGCTGCTGACCTGCCTGCTCCTGGGCAGGGTAGGTAGCCGAAAGGTGGTGACTGGAGAGAAATTGTGCCTCATGCCATAGGGGTGAGGTGGTGAGCGGCAGAACAGGTCAGTCTACTCAGGTCCAGGTATCTTTACCCAGCAGAGCTCCCATGCTGTGTCTCCTCCACCTGCACTCGGCTTTTTCCAGCCGCTGTGATGACTTTGCACTGCTGCTCTTGATCCGGCATCTGAGTTAGGATATACCTAGCTGAGCAGGATCAAATCTGCCTTTATCCTTCTGACCCAGATCGCCTCTGCTGAGGATGCAGGTGCCCGGATCCTGCAAAGAGAAGTCCCAGAGCAACACACCTGGTGATGCACAAACCTCTTTCCAGGGGCACAGCTGAACATTGTGCCACTGCAGGGACACGGGTGGTGGGCAGACATGCCGGCTGCGGGCCAAGAACTGTGACTGCAGTCCCAAACATCCAAGCCCAGACCTGCCCTGGCTGGTTAGACTGACCCGAGGGCTTAGGCCAGGGTGTTGCCAGCCCTCCGAGGTGCGGGGAGCAGGTTTGGCGGGTCTGAAATCCCTTGGTTCCCACCGCTGGGACTCACGTCCCTCCTTGCCTCCCACGCCGGGTGTGGAGGGGACTGCCCCGCTCCCCGTGGTCTGGAGAGGCTCGCCCTGGTGTGGGCAGGGGGAAAGCTGGGACCTGCTGTTTTGGCTGTGTGGCTGAGCGTGCTCTGCTCTAGTAATTTCAGATGGAGTGTGGCAGGTTTGTTCGAGGAGGTGGGCATTTTGAGATGTCAGCCCCCAGGCTGACATGCTGTTGTGTCCAACACCCAGGAGAGTGGCATTTGAGGTTTTCCAGCTACGCTGGAGCAGGAGGAAAACATGCATTTGTCCTGAGTGTGATTTTTGGGGTTTTTGTTTTTTTTTTTTTTTTTTGGAGAAGGCTCTTGTTATGTCAACTTTGTATTTTGTGTGGCTGAATCTTCACCTTTTTTTTTTTTTTTTTTTACCAGCCACCCACTTGTCCTTCCAGCAAACCAGGACATGTGGCAGATCCTGCCAATAGACCTGTGGCTTTCTTTTGGGGGAGTCTGTGGTTTAATCCCTTGGAAGAAAATGCATTGAAGTGAGTTGTCACTGGGAACGGAAACTGGTGACTCTGGGGCAGCACACTGAACTTCCTTAATTTTGGGCCCTTTCACTTCTCTCCTTGCAGGTGGTTGTTAGTCCTCGGTGGAAGAAGGAGGGTCCCCACTTCAAGCCCTGAAAGGCCCTCTGAACTTTCTTGGAGGCTTCCCTGACGCCTGGAGCTGTGCCTGGGGGTATCTGTGCTGTCCCCTGTGTCCCCCAGCCACCAGGCTGGTCCTGCCACCAGCTTTCACAGCTATAGCTGAGTGAGGTTTCAGTTCCCAAACAAAGTGCTCCAGTCTGCCATGGTCCCCTGGAGATGCTGATGGCCTGTTGTCCTCCCCCATCCACCCTTGTAATCCTTCCAACTCTCTTTGTGGATCTTCCTCTTCTGCCCTGTGCTTTCTGAAAAGCTCTGCTGGCAGACCCTTGGAGCAGAATTCCGCCTGGCAGCTGGGCAGGGACGGCTCTCTGCTCCGTGTCAGGGCAGATTTTCCTTGAAACACCCAAAGACACATTTCCCCCTCCAGCCAACACCAACACCAGTTCACTCCCTAACACAAGATGATGTCAGAGGCGGGCTGAAATCGTGGGAACTGTTTCTAACCCGATGAAACACGGCTTGCTCTTGGTTTGACTAATTTTTTTTTATTTTCCCCCGCTTGTTTATTTTCCCCCAGTAACATTCCAATCGCTTCGGCCGACATTCCCACCGCCCCGACCAAGCCCGTGCGGGGTCCGCTGAAGGCGAAGGGGGGCTGTGGGCCCCACCTCCCGCCGCGCTCTGGCGTTGCCGCTTTAAGGGCGCTCTCCGCGGGGCGCGCTTTCGAACGCGCGGCCCCGCGCTGCGATTGGCCGGCGCTGGCGCGCGGGGGCCAGCCGGCGGTTGGAGCGGCCGGCGGCGCGCCCTGATTGGCCGGGGCGGGCGCGGTATAAAAGGCGCGCGGGCGCGTGGGCTCGCTCAGTCTGCGGCGCGACGGGGCGGCGTGCGGCGCTCAGGCGCGGCCCCGG
>JAWWEU010000005.1:29644676-29655336 GCA_035583155.1 Acropternis orthonyx | reverse complement strand
CCCTCCGACCGGGTTTTTGGTCCAGGGCACGGTCTTTTTTTTTTTTTTTTTTTGTTTTGGTTTGGGTTTTTTGTTTTGTTTTTGTTTGTTTGTTTTGTTTTGTTTTTTGGTTTTTTTTTCCTCCTCCTTATCTCACACCAGCTGAACTCAGTGTTTCCCGGAAGCTTTCCTTGCTGTGCTGAGCCTGGTCACACACATGGTTACTTGGGGTGAAGAAATCCCTGATATCTGCTCAACATCCCCTGCCCCAAACCCACCTCTGAGCTGCTCCTGGCCATGCAATGGAGAGGGTCTGAAGAACGGTGGGATCTGGAGGACCCTTCCCCCTTGGAGGGGTCCTTATGGTGGAGTTGCACAACTTACTCACTGAGTTGTCAGGTCTCTGTGTTATTGGCCCTTTTGTGATGGGCTGGGGGTTGACCTCAGGGGAGGATTAGCTTAGAGACTTTGCTGGCACTAGAGGATGGGTTTGCTGCCTGCTTGGGATCTTCTCCTTGACCTTTTCTAAACTAGAAGTGGTCTGCAGCCAGGCACTTGTGGTGGACCAGTGCAAAGTTTAGGTCAGGAGGACAGATATTCATGCCCTGTGATGATGTCCCCTTTGCTCCTGCTGTGCCTGAGCACCCCACAGCCATATGGGATGTCCCACTGGTTTCTTTTTCCTTTCTGTAAATGTCCCCACAGCCATCTCCTGGCATTGTGCTCTCAGGCCTGTGTCTTTGCAATCCAGGAGCTTGGGTGCTTCATGGTCTCCCTGTACCTCTCCCCTTCCACCCCCTGCCACCTTCCTGCCCCTGGTCAGCTGTACCTCTGTGAGCATCCAGATGCAGTGTTCGCTTTCATTTTTCAGCAACGTCTTTGATCAATAAATTACCTTCTGCCATCTGCAAAGTAATAAAAATAAAAACCTGCTGGGTGTAGAATGAGGTGGTTGAGAGGAATGATTTTTCTTGTTGCTTTGCTCAAGCTGTAAAATAGCTTCTTCCAGCCACTGTCACTCCTGGCCTCTCTGCTCTGCAGATCCCTGGGGAGAGCTCTGCTCCAGGGGGCTTGGCACCTTGAGGAATGGTCTGGGACATTTGGCCCACCAGGCCCCTGGGAGATGGTCATCGGCATCATTAGCTGCTGTGCTGCTTGGAAATTGCTCTTGGAAAATCCTGTTGGAGGGAGTCAGGAGGGGTATGTAGCCCATCCTAACTCTTTTGGGCAGGTGAAGGAGGTTGGGGACAGGTTTCCTCACCAGATACTCTTCCCACACTGGGCCATGTTGCTGGGGATGGGTAACTAAGGCTGTTTTGCTATAAAATACCACTGACCCAGAGAGGGGTGTTGGAATTACTTGATTTTGGATTCTGATGTGAAGTCTAAAGGACTTCTGCTGGAAAGCAGCAGGATTCAGACATGTGGAGCTGTGTGGAGAAGTGGTGATCCTTGCTGTGGTTGCTTAAAAAAACCCCAAACTAATTCTGAGCTCAGGTGGTGAAAAAGTCTGGAAAGATAATATGAGGAGAATATTAGATAAAAATGAGCTTGTCTTTGTGCTCTGCCATCATATTTGCAGACTCTGAGGGCTGGGAAGGTCACGAGAGGTATTGGCATTGCCCTGCTTTGGGCTGGGGACACTGGGGACTGTTGTGCTGATGCTGCAAGTAAAAGAAACTCATTGTTTTCATTAGCTGGGTTAAAGGCTCCTTGTGATGACATGGGATGTGATTAGGCATATCAGAGGAGCTTTGTGTCTTTCTGGGTCATAGGGTAGGGGATGCAGAGAGTGATGGGCTTTGTAGGCCGTGTGTCATTAGCACATCGCTTCCCCCCCCCCCCCCCCCTCTCTCTGAACATATCTCCTCACTGTGGCAGCAGTTGCAGGGGATTTGAGCAGTCATTTTTTCCCATATGCTGGGCAAGGTGAGCTTGGGGACTTCCCTCCAAAAATATCTGGGAAGGTCTGCTTTCCTCATCTGTGTCAGTGCTCAGAGTCTGAGCTCCCCAGGAATGCTGAGAAGGTGGCAGGTCTGTGGTTTGCCTGATGATCCCCATGCAAATAAAGGGGAGGGCTGAATTGATCCACTGACCCCTAAATGAAGGTCTGAGGGAAGGGGACCTGTGCAATACACCCACCCCTCTGCTCTCAGGATCCTGTTTGTCCTTTGAGGTGGCCAGTGTGGTGCTGTATGGCTGGGTACACAAGCAGTAGGCTTATCCAGCAAAGGCAAACCCCCTCACCATCCCATTCCTCCTAAAAAAGGCCACATTTAGCAATTTTCCTCCTTCCCTCTGTGCTCCCCAACCATAAACAAGAAGAGGGGTGCTGGAGGAGAAACCAGATTGCTCCATGAGGGCAATTTTAATTACTTTTTCCTAATGTTGTTTTTCTTGATACCTTGATATTTGGAGATCCCACACAAGGATTTTCCAGGGTGGCACCCCAGCCCTCTGGAGAAGCAGCCCTGTGCTAGGGAGGGTCTGTGGCTGCTAATAGCATGTGCATGCACTGGGAACACTGGTGTTGAACTGGGAGCTCAGTGCCCAGAGAGCAGCTGCTCCTGTGGGAGACACTGGCTGTTTTGGGATGCAGACTCCTGCTTGCAGGTATGATAAGGTCTGCTTACCCTGCAGAGTGGTGGAAATGGCCTCAAAATGGGCACAGGTATTGAAGAAAGGTGGGAATAAAGAATAAGGCTTGATTTCTCCTTGTCCCAGATATCAGCATAACCTCCCGTGGTTGAGAGGGACCCACGATTTTCCCTGTTTCCCTCTGTTCTGACAAAACAGGACCCATCCCAAGTCCTTGGCCAGGATGCCTGAGTCCCTGGGCAGCAGCTTGCTTGGGCACCCCTATGAAAACCATCCTAAGGGACATTTTATCCCATTCTCAGGCTGGGTCACTTGTTTTGTTTGCAGCTCCTTTGAGTCCTTGCTGTCACAAGTAGGTGTGTGGTGCTGAATCCTGCAGGTTAATTGTGTTTGTATCTCAAACAAACCAACCAAAAAAATGCACAAAGGAGAAGATCTGTCTGTTGCTCTAACCTCGTTGTCCTTGGGTATAAATTCAGGCTGGTTTTGTTGGTGTTGGTTGCAACAGAGGCAGCAGAGCTCCTACCTCTCATCCCGTTCTGCTCTTTTCAGTCTTGCCATGGCTGGGAGCTCTGTAGTGACCCATTGGCCTGATGTCCTGGTCTACTCCTTCCTGTCTCTCCTGGAGCTGGGATTCTTGGAATTCTTGCTGTAAACTACCTGCAGATTGGTGAAGTGCTTCCAGTGCAGAAGCACTGGTGTGTGTCTTCTGGGGTCCCCCAGGGACTTGTAAAATCCTCCTTTTGTGATTCAATCTGTCTTCTGTTGCTGCAATGAAACTGTTTTGCTGTTATTTGGACCTTTCTTAAGAGTGCAGGTGATGCCTGCTATGACATGATCTTCTGGTGCTGTGGCATGACCCTCTTTGTAACTGAGAAGTTGAGAGTTTTATTGACATAGCTATTTATGAATCAAGGCAGAAGTTATTGTGCTTGGCACCTGAGGTGTTGGAACCCTGCAGACTACATTGTGGTGGGCACAGAAGGAGCTGGGGAGAAGCACATCTCAAGGGGAGGTGGATGAAAATTCAGACGGCACCAATTTAGTCTTCCTTCAGCTGACAAAACAGTTTTCCCCATTAGAAAATTGCAGTGCTTCAACACTCAGCTGTTTCAGATGGCAAATAAAAGGTGATTATTCAGTGTGGAAATTCAGAGTTGTGTTTTGGAGCGCTCTCAGAGTTGAAATCTTGCACTCCCAGATGCATTGAAGTAACCTGAAATGCTTGACCTGAGCACACACAGTCCAGAGCTGGATCTCTCTCCTGGCAACACCATCAGTGTGAAGGAGGTTTATCTTGTGGCTTGTCCCTGCTCTCTGCCTGAGTGACAGGGACTTTCAGCTTCATTTGCAATCACAAACCCTTGGTGCCCCCCCCTAGGTCTGCACTGAAGACCCCACAGGGAAGTAATAAATATGTCCCTGAGAGTACCTAAGGCAGTATCTGATATTGTGATGAGGAGGGGTCTATGTTTTGTGGGCTCCTGCACCCTTAGAGTGGTCTTGGTTTGGTCCCTGATAACACAAAAGGGCTTTGCATCTTTGGTCCTTCATGGTCCCACCAGAGCCTGGCTTTGGGATTTCACAAGCTCTGCCTTGCTCTCTATACCCTTTCCCTTGCTGGGAGAGTGAGGATAGATAGCCCAGAAGTCCCAAAGCAGCAGGAGAAGCTGGTGTTAAAACCTTCCTGGGCTGTGCTACATCCCCAGACTATGGGCAGAGGCTTTTAATGGGACTTTGGGTGGTGATGGCTGCATTCATCTGCCTTTCAGCTGTAGCAAGATGTCCTGTCACTGTCTGTGCTTGCCAGGCGTTCTGCTGTTTCAGGGTGTCCCCCTTGGCTCGTTTCTCTGGCAGTGTCTCCTTGCAGGGAGTAATTAGCTCAGTGCTGGAGCAGTCAATATTGCAGCTGAGGTAAATGGAGGGGAGCTGGGGACAGGAGCATGATGCTGCCATGTGCCATCGGGGTGGGGGGATATGGCCCCCCAGGGCTGGCTGGGCTAATCATCTCTGCTGGTCTTAATTACTGGCTGGTCTGGCTGGAGACCCCGCTGGCAGGATTGCTCCTGGCAGGGAGGAGATGGCAGGAGAGCCACAGTGTTCCCTGCAATCCAGCCACCTCGGGGCTCTGAAACTGTCCTTTGCTGTGTTGGCAATGCCCTGGTGCCAGGCTCGGGGTGAGCCCGTGGAGGGGGAAATGGCCTTTTTGAGCTTGAAAGGTACTTTTCCCCAAAGTCAATGGGCTGTCTGGTGCCCTTGGGGGCTCATGGCAGCTGTGCCCAGCCTCATCCAGGGATAGTTGTTAATGTGCTTAGAGGTCTTGGGGGGGTGCCTGTGCACCCACCATCCAGAACCATGGAGCTGAAGGCTGCTCCGAGAGCATGGGCTGTGTATAGGAGATGGTGAGAGCCCCAGGCTGCAGCAGGAGAGGCAGGTAAGGTTTGGGTGGGAGCTGGAGCTGCCTCACAGGAGCCAAGGGGCTCTGGCTCCTGCTAAAGACACCCAAGGGATCTGCTTTGCCACGTGGTAGAGAAATGGTCTTGAGAGCATCAGCACAGCTCTGTGGGTGTTAGCTGAAAAGGAAGAGAGGAAAAAATACCCCCCCCTTGGTGTTCATTGCTTGGGGAAGGAGGAAGGAAATGAGTGTTTTCAGTGGGCTTTATCCAAGGGAAAAAGAGAAACAAGAGGACCAGGAGAAGCCAGGAGAGGAAGTGATTCATACGTTTAATTCACCCTCCAGTTCCTATTATCCCATTTTATTAGTGCTCCATGGCAGCCTTTGGAAGCCGCAGCTGAGATCAGGGTCCCACATGTGCTGCTGCTGCTTAGCCTGGAGTGGGAGGCTCAGTGAGGAGAAGGATGAGCATCCTTTCCTCTGCAGGGAAGGCAGATCGTGGGGTGGGAATAGCTCTGCTGCCTGAGCAGGGGCTACACTGAGCTCTCTTCTTTATTTCTGTCAAGAAAGGGGCAGTGAAGAGGGGAGGGGATTCCCTGGGGGGCATGCTATAAACTGCATTGGTATAAATTGCTCTCCATCCCTGGATGTTTCTGTTACCTATGGCGCTGTCCTTGGCTCTTTCCATCACATCTGTTGGGCCTGTGATAAACACCTGGGTCATCTGCTGCCCTAAACTTCTAAGGTTTGTGTTTTGGAGCTTTAGCAGTTGTAGCCAAGATCCCCCCTGAGCTGGCAGCAGGAGGGCAGCTGCACCTCAGTTGTGTAAGATGAGGCTTCAGAGCAAGAAGAAGGAGGGATGGGCTCTTCATAATCCCCATATTGGGCACTGGGGGAAAGGGATGGAGCTCAGAAAAGCCCCTCAAGGCAGTGCCTTGTGGGGCAAATGCTCATTTGACCATCTGCTGTCTGTGCTGAACTAGTTTGCCACTGAGCAGAGCTGACCAGAAACAAAAGGCTTTTTTTTTTCCTACAGGCAGCAAATGATGTGCTGCTGTGGCAACAGGCTGGAGATGGGTTGTGCTGGGCTTTAGGGGGACAGAAACCCTCCAAGTGGGGCTGAAGCCTTGGGAATGTCCTCATATGGGGCAGCTCTGCTCAGTGCCTCTGCAGGCAGTTTTGCTGTAGGGGTATGTGTGCATATAATGAGATGGAAGACATCAATCTTGTGCAAAATATGTATTTTATAGAATATCCTGATTGGAAGGGACCCACAGGGATCACAGAGTTCAACTTCTGGCCCCGAACAGGACAGCCCCAAAAATGCCACCGTGTACCTGAGAGGATTATACAGTACAGCGTACTCATCAAGACAGTGCAAGAAGAGGGGTTTTTTCGTGTAGAAAGGGGTATTTTCTTTTCAAGGAGCTTGTAACTGCCTCATAGGTCCCCTTTCTGTGCTTAGCCTGTGTTGCTGTATGTCTCTCTGCAAGGCTGGAATTAGCCAGCAAAATTCCCAAGAGTTGCAATGCAGACACTGTCAGAAGAATGAAACTCATTACAGGCTCTAATGTGTTCTCAGGGGTAGGTAGGAGAAATATGAGCATTTACAGGGTGGTAACAATTTTGTCTCTAGTCTGTGGAATGACAAAGACTGGCAGCAATGAGCCCTGATGTCCCAAAGGATAGGGATCTAGTGCTCATTGCCTAGCCCAGCATCCAGTGCATCCATGCTAGAGATGAGACAGAGAGGAGAAGCTGGTCCAGGTTCCTGCAGTCCAGGGGGAAGCAAGTGCACCCCAGCACTCGAGTGATTGGAGGGGAAAGCCCCTCCGGGTTCCAGCAGGCCATGACATCCAGTGCTGCTTGCTTGGCAGATGTGCTTTTCTGATTTGCTCCAGCATGCTTAAAGAAGGATTTAATTTGCAACTATCTGGGCTGGGGTTAAGTGGATGATGTGCCTGAATCCAGGCACGGGTGGCTTGTGCTGGCCGG
This sequence comes from Acropternis orthonyx, assembly GCA_035583155.1. NCBI lineage: Eukaryota > Metazoa > Chordata > Aves > Passeriformes > Rhinocryptidae > Acropternis > Acropternis orthonyx. The sequence goes on along the minus strand of JAWWEU010000005.1, from coordinate 29,648,369 downwards.
TTCTGCCTGGGTACTGCCAGCCCTGTGCCTGCAGGTGCTCCTCCAGCCAAGGTTCCTGAACAGTTTCCCAGCAACTGTTCCCTCAGCTCCTCTCTGCCTTCAGCTGAAACTGCCCAAATGTGAGCTCCAAGGGAAGGTGAAGTGGGAGAGACAGGCAGCGGAGCAAAACAAGTGGAGCTGAATTTTTCTGAAATCCTGGGATGAAAAGCTGAAGCTTCTTCCTGCCTTCTTCAGAGCAAAGCACCAGCTCTTCTTTTGGTGTACTGTTTCCATACGAGGCAGTCCAGGCAGCCCTGCCTAAGGTGAGACCCAAGGGAAACATGGAGAAGCTTTCTGAACTCATGCCCAGGTTGGGTAGGTCAGGGTGAGTCCAACATGTCCTGCAGCCCAGGTAGCTCCAGGAAGAAGAGAGATGAGAGCAGAGAGAACCAGATAAGCTCTTGAGAGAAATTTCTTTCCCCCTTATTCCATTGCTCATTCCAGGTTTGAATTTCCAGATTTTAAAAATAGTGCAGTAGCTTCTGCTCTCCATCAGCTGGGTAACAGGCTGTGCTCAAACCTGGTACATGTAGGCACCCATGGTTTCTGTATTTCCCCAGCCTTTTCTTATATTCTTCATTTTTCACATAGTTTTAGAGCCGTGGGTTCTCCCTTGGCACAGTCAGCTTTAAAATCTGGACTTCATCATGCTGGGTTTGTCCTAGAGGAGCCACAGCTAGCCCTGGGCTGCCCTGATAACGCACCCCAGCATCCTGCTGGCCACTGGAATCCTTGGGACCTGAGTGGCACACTAGCTGAGGAAAGCTGTGCTGCTTTTCTGTGTGCCATTACAGCTGCAGGCTGATGTCTTTTCCTCACTGGTTATCAGCTTCTCCTGGATTTAGCTGAATTGTCTGGATCTGAAGTTCCTCAAAGACCCCTTGAAACCTCATTTTTACTGACAGACACACTTTGAGAGCTGTATTAAAGCTGATAAGAGCTGGCTTGGAGATCCCAGCTTTCATAAAATACAGCTGCTGACAGCTGCTCCTGTAATGCTTTAACACCCATTGTAAATAGCTCCAGCAAGCACAGGGATAAGAGCAGGGTATGATAGCTGTGGCTTAGGGTATATGCTGGTTTAAAGTGAGCAGCCTGGGGATTAGATGGAAGCACTGGGAACACAGCTATGGCTTTGCAGGCAGCCCTGGGAGTGCTCCCTCTCTGACTGCTGTGGATTCTCCTCCATCCCTCCCATCAGTATTTCTGTCTGCTGGGTGAGCCCAGCCACCCCTGCTCCAGCACCCTGTCCCTGGCCTGTGCTGAGGAGAGGGGAGGCATGCAGGGTTTGTCTTTATGGAGCCTGTGTCTGGTTTGCCTAAAGCTGGGTTCCTTGGGGCTAAAATAGGAATTTCCCTCTGGGCAGGAGTGGGAATCATAGAACAGTTTGGGCTGGAAGGGACCTTAAAGATCATCTGGTTTCAGCCCCCCTGCTGTGGACATGGATACCTTCCACCAGACCAGGTTGCTCGAAGCTATGTCCAGCCTGACCTCTGGAACACTTCCAGGGTTGGGATACAGCATTCCATACAGTTGGAGACTTTGCAAGGTACCTCTCTATAGGGGTAGTATGTGAATGTGTGCCCACGCAAGTCCTGATTGTCCCCCTGAGAAGTACGTTGGGGAGGGAAAATATCTGTTTGGTGTAGAGGAGGGACTACTCAGAGACTGGGATTGAGATGAGCTGCACCAGGAGGAGAGAGATGCCAAAAAAAAATCTGTTCAGCCTTATAAGCTGTTTCCCTTGTATACATCTCTGGGCACCTCCTGCAGTGAGAAGCTTTCCCTGCCTGCTGGCAAGAGGATCCTGTTTGGATCTGTTTAGACATTATTTCACTAATATTGTTGTTTATCATGTGTTGGAACTGTGCCTCAAAGCCTGAGCAGCCCTGGGGATGCTGGCTGCCTGGCATGGTGTGCGCCTTCATGTTCCTTGGCCAGGATTATCCCCCATGGAAACAACACTGGGGCTCCCTGGGGAGCCCCATTACCTGCTCTCAGCTTTGCTCAGAGGGTCTTTATCTCTTTGGTGCCTTCCTATAAATCTGGGGCAGGCTGGCAGTGGAGGGGGGGGAGGGTTCCTTAAGGACCTGGCATCCTGGCTGTGTAGTCACCCCCACTGCGGTGTTAAGGTCATTTTGCAGCCATTTGCCGTCAGATCCCATGGGTGAGCCAGCATGTCCTGGTAAATCCCTTGGTTAAAAGCTTGGCAAATAAAATAGAGTTTGTTTCTGGATATCAGAGTGGGTAGAAAGGATGGATTCCTTTGGACTTTTGATAATCTTGTAGGTCTGTTCCAACCCAAATGATTCTGTTCTATGATGCTGTGTGCTAAATTCCTCTTGATAAAGCAGCTGAATTAGGCTTGAGCTGTCAAGCCCCAGGACATCCCAAATGAGTGGCACAGCCTGTGAAAATTCCTGGGGCTGCTGGGCTTTGCATGTTTAGGTGGATGTGTTTGGGACAGGGATATCATGTGGTTTCCTGGTCTAGAAGCTGGGGGAGGGGATCTGACTATGCCTGAACTGCTGCTTCTGCCCAGGCCAGTGCCAGAAAAAATTGGGGTGATGAGGGCAGATTGGGAAACCTGCAGCACCTGCTGCCCCAAAAGGCCCCGCTCATCCTCTGGTACCCTACAAATTTAATTCAGAGAAGGCAGAACTGTTAAATCTTGGCTTCTTTTTGACTTAAAACCAGGTTCAGTTCACAACAGATTATGGCAAACTGACTTCTTACTGCAGCTGAAGTTACTACCCCTCCTTCATCTGCTGAATGTAAATGTTTTATGAGGGCAGGACCTACAACTTGAGTCAAGAATTTGAGCAGGTCTGGCTGAGGGCTTCTAGTGGTGGCTGACACTATGCAGATTTTGAGGACAGTGAGGATTGCTGAGGGACTGAAGGAAGTTGTAATTCCCTTCAAAAAGCAGGTGATTGTGGAAAATCATAAAATGGTTTGGATTGGAAGGGACTTTAAAGATCATTTTGTTCCAAGCCCCTGCCATGGGCAGGGACACCTTCCACTAGCCCAGGTTGCTCAGAGCCCCATCCAACCTGGCCTTGAACATTCCTAGTGATGAGGCAGCCACAGCTTCTCTGGGCAACCTGTGCCAGGGCCTGCCCACTCTCACAGGGAAGAATTGCCTCCCAATATCCCATCTAACCCTGCCCTCTGTCAGAGGGAAGGCATTCCCACTTGTCCTGTCACTCCAGGCCGTTGTCTAAAGTCCCTCTCCAGCTCCCCTGGAGCCCCTTTAGGCACAGGAAGGGGCTCTAAGATCTCCCTGGAGCCTTCTCCTCTCCAGGCTCAACACCCACAGCTCTCTCAGCCTGTCTCCAGAGCAGACTTGCTCCAGCCCTCAGAGCATCTTTGTGGTCTCCTCTGGACTTGCTCCAACAAGTCCATGTTCTCTTTATGTTGGCCCCAGAAAATGGGCCATAACGAACTAACCTGGTGTTGCTCATAATATCACAAAAAATAGTATGTAAAAGCAATGGTTTAAGAGTTATGCTTGACTTGAATATGAATGATATTAGGAGAACTTGAGGTGAACTTGAGTTTTCTGGTCCGTTTCAGGGTTACTGTAAGTGGAGAAACATTACAAGATGTTTGTTTCTGGAAGCATCTCAGACTCAGCTCTAAGCTGTGCTCATT